>CM069448.1:52366570-52586570 GCA_035610835.1 Ophiura sarsii
TTTTGAGCCGATAAAATCAACCACGTCTTAGGTCGCCCCTGGTTTGCTACGACCATGATAGTGCGCCCGCTACACAACCGTCACCCGTGAATTTGGTTTTAGTAGGCGAAATTTGTCGGAGGAGTGACCTCTCCCATAATTATAGACTCCCTATACGTCATTGCTATAGTTGATGGCCTATGGCACGCCCGAGCGGACAAAACTATGTTTTGTTAAAAAAGTTGAAATTGCCAACCGAAATCATCTAAAGAAAAAAATGCAAAAAAGTGTGTTTTTGTTACCTCAACAAATCACTTTTTGGCACTTTTTGGTCAACATTTTGAGAACTAAACATTTTTTTGTAAAAATTAAATTTAAAAAACCCTAAAGACGTGTCTTTAGATAATATTGGTTAAATTTCAGCCATTTTCGACTCATTTCCCTTCCAAAAAGTTATACTTTTATATACATCCCATTAATAGTTGTTACAGCAACATCCCCCTTAAAGGTGTACTATGTATAAGATTTTTTTTGCAACATTTATCTAATATCAATTATAATCATTAGAATTGGCCATTATTGGTTGTTTCTACTCACAAAAAACAGTGAAACTAGATTAAAAACAATGTTTAAATTTCATCGCTATTTAATGTAACATTAAGATCTAAAAATTCTTTAATGAAACCCTATTTGTAAATAAGAATGTTTCCCGTTATTAACATAGGGCCTAAAAAAGGATTGTTTGCCCAAACACGACCGACCCATAATATCTCAAAACCCCATGCCTTTTTCTTTTTTGTTGTTGAGATTTTTTGTTGAAAAATCTATGTATTACATGAGATGTCCATCTTAATTTGCCAAACTTATTAACAAAACTGCCCTGTAAAACACAAAGGAGATGCAAATCAAGATCCTACACTATCTAGTGAAAAACAGAACATGTCAGAGTCAGACCATCCAGCATGTCTGAAGATTTGTACTACAGGCTGCCAGCTGCACTATTAAAACAAAATATATGTATTAGCCCTAACCAGCCAGGCTTTGTTTTTACGGTGTGGAAACTGGGGGAGGGGGACAAAGTATGATTTTTAACCAAATAATCTCTGCGAAACCCCTGGGATTCGACCCCTGACACTCCGATCACCACGCCGCGTCCCTAACCACTCGGCTATAACCTGCCAACGCTCACCTGGGCAGCGAGTTCGTACACACATATCAGCTTGGTTGATGACGTCATCGAATCGAATGCTGTAGCATACGCGTGACATTATTTTTTGCCGTAGTGAATCGAAGTGTAGGAAGGTTAGGGATTTATAAGAACATTACAGTGGTATTAAAATCAAATTTTATAGTATTTTTCTTCACTAAATGTGTCTATAGCCAAAAAAAAGAGAAAGAAAAGGTAATCGACCTACCGACCCACTTTTTTCAACTCTTTTTGGCAAACAAACTTCTTCTTTTTTAGGCCTAAGGTATGGCTTCATACATGTCATACGTTCGTCTAATTTATCAACTCACTCAGAGATCTCTGATACAAACACATTCTTCGTCTTAGGTGAACGTAGATGTGGGCAACCTCACCATAGGACGACCAACTTGTCATATCGTTCGAAGTTGACACATTCGACCGGGTATTCTTGTGGAAACGTTCACTATTCTTACAAAATGTCTTCCTCTCTATCACCGAGTGTTTATATGAAATCTATTTATTCACCAGGATCAACATCTAGTGGTAGGAACACAATCTAGTTTAATATCAAGTAGCAGTAACCTCGGACTAACGCCAAAAAACATCCCTGATTTTGTGATACCACCTACAAGACCTACTTCACGGAGATTCTCCTTTACTAGCAACCCACTTTCAAACACCAAGTGCGGACTCAAAAGTGTCGTATGCAAAGCAGATGGTTCGTTTGCTAATATGCCGCCAGGTATGACCGGGGGTATGACACTGAAACATATCAAACGCAGACGATCTTCCTATGGCTTTCCTATGTTAAATCAACCTGCCGCTTGGCAGATTAATGAAAACATTTTTCACAGTGAATCTCAACAACTATGTCAAGATCCCAAGAGCAATGGTCACAGTGCATCTGTCCAGGGCGGTAAATTTGGTAGAAGACGCTCCATGTCATTATACTCGAATTATGGCATGTCCTTGAAGGAAAACTGCAGAGGATGATTACATGACACGACGAAGATGCTCAACATGGTCTGCCATTCAGCAGATACAACCCTATCAAACATCACTAGTTGAATATGTCCATATCAGCCGATCATCATCAACCCATAGTTACTGTACCAATCCGTTTCATACTGTGGTATTTTCTGGAAACGTCACAACAGCAAATAGGATTGATGTCACCGTTCACTCGATTTCTTTCCGGTTGCTGTCGGTGCTATAGAGGCCAGGGTCACCGTATGGTTTGGCAAAGGCAACCAAAAGTGCAGATTCAAAGACAGCACACAAAGTGGATGCCCAAAATAAACAGCCACCTGTTTGTGTTCGGCGTCGAAATGACGTTCAAATTTAGCGGGAAATTTGAATTACACCATTTACACTTTAAAGTGACAACGCGACCCGAAGGAGTAAACGCGCGTGTAAACTGGGAAAGGTCGACGTCGTATGAATAGCCACGGATGGATTTTTGCCGTATGACAAGATACCTTGAACATGTTGAAGCCTTTTGCGAGGTATGTATGAAATATAAATACATGCTTGTATTTGACAGATTCTTAAATTCACATTGTAAACATTAATGATATATAAGTTAACATCCATTCAATATAGGACAGATATTGAACAAGTCACCGTAGGTGACGAGCTGTAATATTGTATTTATTAAACATGTATAGGCAAGATCCCATTTGATAGTAGTATATACAGGGTGTCCCAAAAGTCTATGCACGTTTTTGAAGAGTCATATCTCATAAAATATAAATCATATGGTATAAGTTTAACCATGTTTTGATAGACGAGATTTGGGAAATTATTTTGATACCAAACACAACCCTATTGGTGAACCCACAACATTATAAACTGGTTGAAAGTTTTTGGCCGTGTGAGACCCACCCATACCAACTACCACACATTGTTGCTAAAACAGGTGCGCATACATTAACGGTATGAAAGCAACGTTGCGCATTAGTCTCAGTTTCACTGCTTACCTTGCAACATTAATGTTATTACCAAACTTGGTCACTCACAACATAAATAGGCGTAGTAGACAACATTGCACAGCAAAAGTCTTCATTCAAGATGGTTACAGCATAGATAGCGAATACAAATTGTATGGTTCTACGCTGAAACAAATTCAGTTCAATTTACTCAATAAAAGTCAGAAAACATTTTAAGTGAAACGCGCACCAGGAGAATATCCATTCTTAAGTTGGTGGATACATTTTTGAACACAGGAACTGTGCATGATTTGTCTCGATGTGGTAGAAAAAAGACTGGCAGATCAACAAGTCACATTGATGTCATAAGACATGCAGTAGCCAACAGTCCAAAGAGATCGATTCGCTGTGTGATGTGTGTGTGTTCACTTTTCTGTTACGTTATTCAATTTGTTTAGGTCTGTGTTTTTTGCATTAGCACACATCTCTGTACAAATGGAAAACATTAAACTAGATTTCACTATAGGAAACGAAAACTATGTGTGATATAGTTTGATGGGATCACTGTAATGTAAAATGTTAAATATTACAATTGACGGATCACTTTCCGTGTAACCAACTCTACCCGTCTTTTTGTTAATCTCAATAGGTATGGATTTATGAACTTTATTCCTCCGAAGTATAAAATTACATTTTTGCAGTAATACATATTTTACTTCTAGGGTGGCATTACAAACAGATGTTACACCAATGTTTGGTATCAAAATTATTTCCCACATCTCCTCTTTCTAAATATGTATTCATATTTTCTATACGACTTATATTTTGTTAAATACAAAGCTTCAAAGTCGTGCATAGACTTTTGGGACACCCTGTAGTACACTTAATTTAAACTTATGTTATAAACATGCAATAGTGATGGATTGAAGACTTGTAATGTTTATATACCTGTCACATGTGGTTTGGGTGATAAATTATAATGTTATTAGATACATTAGTTCGCAACTTGATAAAAGCAGATCATTGTTGACTAATATTTCACATTTCAATTCTGATACATTGCAGGCTATGTACCTGTCACATATGTGTTTTATGGGTTTAGGTGGACACAGTTGAATTTGTTTGAAACTGTCACTTCATATAGGTGATTAAATGTGTCAAGACTGTAAGTTATCTATTCACCAATAGTTGATAGAGCAATATATCTCAGAGAGAAATGATGGGTAGAATATCATGAATATTGCACGTAAAATTGGGTGTACTTTTACCACAAAAGTATATACATTTCGATATAGGCCTATCAATACAGTAATGGCGAGGGGTACTTACGTAGATATGAAATTACGGGGTTGTTCAAAAAATAGGGTCCCAATTCTCACCCGTCTGTTTAATGAATGACCCCTATTCATAGCCATTTTTGGAAAAAAAATATGGGTCTATAATCGTTAATTTTGCTATTTTCACATAACTTGAGCAAAATCTGTCAAATATATAGGAAGATATGGGTCTCCGGTAAACATATGGGTCCATTCTCCTCCCCCCCCCCCCCCGAGAATTGTTCAATGCTTGTGTCAAATTCTGATGCTTCCTTATGATCGATTTTAATCCGAGATACACATAGCTTCAACAGAAAATACCGGCTTAGCCGTCCCTTTTATTTGAAAGTCACTGGATTACTTCAGTTTCATCCAACCTTTGTAAATTTGTATTTGAATTTGTTTTCTTCAAATTTGCAGCCACCGAAGTTGTACTTGTCCGTTTGTTTTAAACATCTGGAGAAGAGACTACTGGTGACGATAGTGAAAGTTAAGGGAGTGCCATGTACATTTCTAAAAAGAGGTAGGTATATAAACGTGAAGTCTCGGTAGGACGAGGGTTAAAATGTCCTTGCGGCTATTGGTTTTGCCATAATATACAAAATAGATTTTTCAGAAACATTTCCCAACTTTCAAAGTCTATCTTGAGATTTATTGAACCAATACTAGGCATATTTTATTATTATATTGACATTTTTTGAAATTTAAGAATGTCGTCTACGTCTGCAGACGCCTGCCGCGTCGAAAGGTGGGTAACACCGTCAAATTCACTATTCCCCTTATATCAACATTGAGATTTTGGTAATTAGAAGGAAGTCCATATATTTCGCATTATCCACAAAATTCTAACACTAAAAAGAGTATTGCTATTATGCAAAAGGTAGTGAATTACCTTCAAAACGATGTGTGGGTGGGGGAGTGGGGTGTGTGTGTGGGGAGGGGGGAGGTAAACACGCTAGCAGTTTGTATACTGTTCTATGGGGAAATAATGAAGTTAATATTTGCTTGTATCAGGAAAACCCCTGAAGAAAAGTAACTAACATTTTGGAATATGAAGTCATGATGCGTCTTCAAATGGAATAGTCAACATCATATGACGAAATGTGTTGTATTCATGTTACCCATGGTGTACAGTATGTTTTAAGTATTATTGTCACTTTTTTGTAATTTGTATGTATGTTTTGAGCGAAGTAAAAATATAAAAGAGAAAGAAAAGAATGAGACGAAATGGGCCAACATCGGGTCACCCACTTTTGAATTTAAGATTTAACATAGATTGTATGGACAATGATAATTATTCATATTGAATGTAGTCTTTCCTAAGGTCCTATACGTATTGGTGAAAGTATCTACTGAGGTGGACGAAGAGCCGATCGTCTCTTATAATACCACTGCTATTACATTAAACAACATTACAGATATTTTGGGCAATGCGATAATAAGTAAATGTACTTAATGTACTCTTTCCTAGGTCTGTACGTGTCCGTGAAATTATCTACTGAGGTGGACGAAGATCCGATCGTCATTCATGCTACGACTACTTCTACCAACCAGAATGATGGCGGGGAAGTTGTATTCAAAGAGGCACGGTCATTCGAATTACCACAACCCTTATCAGAGGTTATGCGCAAACACACGACAGTAACTGTAACGGTTCATGGACGCAGTAAGATGTTTGCGCTCACCACTGTAGTTGGATGCGTTCAGTTGGGACTCGATGTTGGAGACGCTAAAGCATCAGTCATTGGGATCAAGTCACTCGATACCCAAGCAAACCAATCACACGGTGGCATAAACTCTTTGAATTAAAGGGGCACTAAGAGATGTGTTGGAGGCTGCGCCCTCAATTATGATAAAAACTGGGATTAGTCTATTTTTATAATTGTATTACATGTATGAACTTACACCTATAAGGATTAAGAAAAATCAGCCCTCTTTGTACAAGAAAACGTCGATTCCAAAATACTCGTAGAGCCGCAACGAGCATTTTACGTCCGACAGTATCCCCCTGCAGTACGCGTGATACATAACGCGAACCATATTTGCATAGAGGGCGTTTTTCAATAAATAGCGATGATATTGTTTTAATCAAGTCTTGCTGTGTTTTTGTTAGTAGAAACAACAATAATGGCAATTTTTAATGTTCATGTTGAATTCTGAAGTAAATTTTTAAACATTTAATATTTTCAACACCACTTAATGTCCCTTTAAGTTTAAGTAATTATAGTTTGTTTAAAAGTTATTGCAGTGTTTAAATCGTAGGAGAATACAGAACTTTGTAATTCATGATGTACGCAGTATGTTCTTCAGAAATCAGAAAGATCTCCTTGGCGAAAAAGAAAGAAATTCACTGAACAATGGTATTCTCTTTTTGTGCTAGACCTCCCCTATAGCCGGAATTAGAAATCGATGTTTTGAAGCGCTGAGCATACTCTACAATGTTGTTGAGCGCAAGCGTTGACCACCATATTCAAATATTAAGGATGCGTCAATTGACCAGTTTGGAATATTCTGTAGGATAGTTATCTAATTATCTGAACTTATTCGCATGAAACCTGCAGAATAAATGCGTATGCGCAGACGGCAGATCATTTTGAACTGGGCCAAAAATGGCTAAATTCATGAAATTTACAAGATAAAAGCTTACTGTGCCTTCAAATTATGATCACAAATATTGAACAATGCTTAAATCAATGTGTAGGGCCTATAATTATTGTGATAGTCAAAAAGAAGATATACATGAATGTATCAACCAAAGATGGCTGCCACAACCTCTCTTATCTTTAGAGCTACACTCTCAGAACAAAGGTTAAAATCTTTAACCATGTTGGTTAACATTTTAAGAGATTTTAGGAGATTACCAGGTGAACCACACAATTGGTTGGTTAAAACCGTAACCAACAGCTGTTGGTTAAACTTTAACCTGTGGTTGGTAACAATTTTTTAATCATTTGATGGTTAATATGTTTTAACCAACAGTGGTTGGTTGAAAAATGTTGGTTAAACTTTTATTACTTTTATTGTGTAAGAGCGCTATATAAATAATGGCAAGGGTAGTATTGGATGGATATATCCCCCAATATTTGACCATGGTCGGGGATTGCCTAGGCAATCACTCACCCCCCCCCCCCCCCCCCCCCCTCCCGCAAAGGTATGCAGGATAAAATGCTCACCGTAATAGAAATGTCCAATGCAGAACAAACTCAGCTAATTTCAGGCAATTTTACAATAAAAGCCAATACTGTCGCGTTCTTCCCCTACATTCCTCAACTTTTTTTAGTCTTTACCACCCGCTCCCCCCACTATAAATATATGTTGGTATCGCCACTGGTCAATCATCCCTCCAATGCCAACAACAAATTTACGCCACTGGTGACGGTGTTATTTTTCTCTAGCTGTGTACAAGTTTATAGTTTATCATACAAAACGATCAAATTATCTGTCCATGTTCGGACGTATAAATACAACGCAATTTTGAAAGATAGGAAATAGTCACATATTATGCGGAAATGTAGCTATATTTCTGAAGAAAATATTTTGAGCGAGGACCAATGTGATGCGATCCGTGAACACCCGTCGGATGTCGCCAAATGCGAACTAGGGATTATGGATAAAATGAATTTTAAAAATAAAAATAAATATGATTTTTAAAATTTAAAAAAATCCAATACTTTTGTCACCATCTTTTTATGAAATTTCACCTTCAAAAACTTACTTAAGTCACTTTTTAAATTAACCTTATGTTTATTCTATTGAACTCATCTTGTTTGGCCTGTTTTCATGATTTCTTGTTTTGTAGCTTTTTATGACATCACTTTTTTGTTAGATGATGTGATTTTGCATTGATTTGAATACCTCTAAACTACTGATCTGTTCTCATTTTTGAGCAAATTCTTTCAGCGACAAATAATTGTGATTAGTAGCAGACTATTCACACCCAGAATGCATCTATTACTACATTTACTTGTACTGTCTTCAAAAATGATCCTCGTAAAACAAGTGAAAGGTAATGGCCTCATTTGTTATAATGTAAGGTGACCAAATAATCATACAGTGTCACCCTTTGTGTCGATGCCGCCCTCTACAGTTGTGTTTGAGAAATGCTTCGTAAAATGTATAGCCAACAAAAAAGTTGCCGTGCATGTAGATTGAAACTAATACGCGCAAAGCGCGCAAAAATTGCCATTTCTAACACTTAAATGGTACAGTATGACGTTTTTAACGTCCCACACATAATATTTAGAATATTTGTTAAGTTTATAAACTAAATTTGTTATGCAAAACTTTTCCTGAAGCCATCTTTTGAATAATGAAACATTGAAACAATTACGCGAAGCGCAAAAATTGGCCTTTTTAACACTTAAAACTAAGGTCCAGTATGAAGTTGTTTACGTCCCCCATGTAATATTTAAGGTGGTTAGAGACCCATTTTAATGTTGAAACCTGTAGGAAAAATGAGCGCGAATTAAGCAAACCAAGATTTTTTTATTTCATTTTCATATACCAGGGGGAAAAGGCCATTTTTTATTTCATTTTCATATACCAGGGGGAAAAGGCCATATAACAATCTCCATAACAAAATAAAACGCGTTTAAAACCAATATTATTGCGACAATTAATACTTTATTGACAAACATCAAACACTTCTCTTCAAAAATAAAGTTGCTTTTACGTAGTACGTTTTTTTCAAGCTGTAGCTTATTAACATTTAAATATATGCTTTAACAGACAAACAGAACGCTTCCTTTATTATACATATATTCATACACTGGTTCACGTTTAGGTTACACGATAAGTTATTTACAAATTGCACAAATTCTTAGACTAAAAAATAAATATTTCGAAGAAATAGTTTATAGTAGTGAAATCAGACGTGGTTTGTTTCGCTTTCTCGAGTCAATGAAGAACACTTTGTGTGCACATGCGCACGCAAAGACCAAATCTCATAATACGCGTATTGTTAACGCTTGCAGCGTTGATCATTGACATGACTATCGGGAGGAAACGCAACGCAATTCACTAAAAATAAGCACACAATTTTCTTCATTTTTTTCAGACAACATTAATCTATTTGCTATTGTCAATAGAACAAACGAGTCAAGAGGCAATCCCTTCCAGGTAATCCATGTAGGCACGGCGACAAAAAAACCACTCTGTTCTACGGCAAAATGGACCTTTCAGGTATAGGGTCGGTTGGTCGGGTGTATTTTCAACAATGTTTGAAATGTTCAAAAAAGAAAAAAAGGTAAACATTTCCAAAAATGTCAAATTTAAAAAAAAGTTAGAAATAAAAATCAACCTTTTTTTTTTAAATGTGCAAAAAGAAATGGGTCGTTCGGTCCCATAGATCAGGGTTGTGCTTGTTTGTCGCCTGCGCCTAAGTATAATTATCCATACAGGGTCTATTGGATTGGAGCTATTTAAACGACGACGAGTATCTGGACATCACTGTAATAAGATATAGACACCACTATCATTTCAGTAATCCACATAGGTATTATCTTTGTTCAAAAGTGGTAAAGAGTTTAGACCATACTTTTGTTATTGTATTTCCATTATTTAGATTGATTTACCACCATCACTTCATTAATCCACATTAAAGACCGTCCATTTGGAATTGAATTTCCACAATTTATAATAACCGAGGACTTGAATGAATTAATTAACCATTCCCAACTAGTTCTTTCAAGATCACCCTACAATTTAATTTTGTAATCGGCGAATGTACTGTTAAAATGTGTTAAAAATATAAAATAGTACAATGTATGAATGTAGTCCGTGGAGAATTCTTTCTCGCCCTGTGAGGTAGTAGAGCGCCACCAGCGAGCGCCACCAGCGAGAACCCCGCGCCCGAGCCGAAGCCTCGCTGGTGGCGCTCTACTACCTCACTGGACGAGTGGGACTTTCTCGACGGACTATGAATGTCGTTTAACAAAATACTTCTTCTGACCCAATCGAAATAATCATTATACGTCAAAGGACTGCTACCGTTAATCAGTTCCAAATTGGCGAAGCCTCCTTACAGAAGTGAATGAATACAGGAGGACGCGGGCGCGAATGAAGGCATCATATGCGTGACGCGTGCGTGCTACCAAAATCCGCGTGTGTATGGTCATAATCGCACACGTACGCTTATATTACTTTTGGGCGTGGAGAGGTAATAACAGAATATATCTCGCCAATTTGGAACTGATGAAACTATAACTTGTTATATTTAATAATTTATGTCTTACAAAATAATTTACCATGAACCATGGCAGGTATTACCTGCCATGCATGAACATAGTGAAGCATAGCTTTAAATGGAGTACAAAACTGATTTTAAATGAAAATAAATATATATAATTGTTTCTCCAATGCCGTTACTTATTACATTGTAATAGACTTCAGAAAAAACTGATTTGATTTTGTGTGTGTTGGTTTATGACTTATCATAAACGTTGAAGTATACTGAACAAAGACAATTTCCTATGAAACATCAGCATGCTTCACTTTCATCCAATGACCAATGGTTTTCTGTCACCCGCGTCTACCTGTTCCCAATGACAAATCCTGCTACAAATATATAGTACAAGTGATGTGACTTTATAATTCCGTCTTCTTGTTGATTTTCTTAAGGTCACTTAAAAAAATCGATTCTCGTAGACATGCATCCACACTTTCTGGGATATGGTCAATTTGTTTTGTTTTTCAATTTGCAACAATTATTGAGTTTCTAATACTGAACTTTTAATGGTTGACAGGCCTAACTATGTATTATTTATCAACTACAGTCACTGTTTGTATAGATCCTCATAAACTTACACATACAAAATTAGAGGCTCACCGTTTTCCTAATGCTGCTGAAAGATGCTGGCAATGTAAGTTTTGCATGAAAACAGTCATATTTTATGTGTCAATTTAGTAAAAAATGAAAACCACCCTCCCTCTTCACTTTTCGAAGGCCGGTGCTACGAGAATCTAATAATTAATTCTGAGTGGCCTAAAAATCCTATATTTTAAAACATACCGTAAATGTGTTCGAAAGATTGAGCCTATACTATAGAGACCAAAGGATCTGCTGTCCGTTACTTGCACATATGTTTGACACTGTTCATCATGTGAAAGAGTCTTGTTGGCAAACATACTGGTCTGCGAAAAAAAATATCTTGGAACATGACTGCAACTATGCATTTGATGTGGACCAGGTGACTGAGGTTATTAATTGTCCAGGAAATTATCAACATATTGACATCAAAAAATGTAACAAACATCCATAAATATAGTCACGAAACAAATAAGAATTGGAAATTGACGGGTTTCTTTGGTTCATGTGTGTCAGCTTTCACGAAACTAGTCTAGCACCAAAACTTCATCCAGGGATTGTACGCTTTATTCCGTGTAATCCCTCAACTCTGGCTCTCTTACATGAAAGTCACACGGCAATGATATGTAGATATATATAGAATTTGACCATTTTACGAAGTAAACAAGATTCTTTCTAAACGTAAACTATTAAATCATAGTCGTTCCCGTATATTCTACATATCAAAAATAATTTAAAATCAACCTATTTTTATTCAACAGCTCCATTTATAATATCAACACAAATAAATTCACGCGAAGTTCATCTAAATTGGCAAGATACTTTTGGATCGCTTCATTCATGTACTTCACGAACAAAACTGTACTGAATTGATTATGTTCACTATCTTTGATATTAATGATGTTGTCTGCAATTGTTTTGACGGTATATTGATGTCTGCCCTGTTCGTAATCTTTCTGAAAGGTATAGTGATGTGTCATACAGCCCTGTTCGCACACACTTTACAGGTTATATAATAATATCTACCCTGTTCAGTCAGCCCTGTTCACAATAACTGTGATTGTCAAGGTTGTACATTGATGCTGTCAAACCTAAATAAATATGATTCAATACCTCTGAGAACCGAATCTGTCTTTTTTGCCATAAGATATATGGTTCGCTGCCATTCTGTCAGCAGTATGAGATGTAGTACGTTAACATAGCTTTCTCCTTAAAATGTCTCATCATTTAGTTGCAACATGAAACCGACTTTTGTAACACAGTGTGTACTATTTATCCCAATCATCTTATAGCATAATTGGAATACCCGATGACGAAGTGGGCTTGCATTTGCAAACGGTGTTGCCAAGGTTATTTACTAATTTGTGATTTTTCTACAGGTATTTGTCCAGACCACAAACGAGCATCAGCTCAATTTTCGCATGGTACACCTTACTACCTTGTTATCCTTGTACATGTTGTATAGAGCATTTACCATGCAGCTTCATCATTCCACCGGTGTATATTCTAATTCTGCCATAGTTTGGTACCCGTCGTCGTTTATGGTATTATAAGACGACGATGCACCATGTTGTACTGTGTGGGTCGTGTAAGAAACCGGCAACCGCTCATCCATAAGAATAGCCTAGAGTGAGATAAGAATGAATAAAATAATGTTAAAGGGGCCAAGAAAGAGATTTTTTTTTAAATCCTAGAAATTATTACCTAGTTTAGGTTAATGATTATACATGTATATGTAGAAACTCTCTCATGTAATATTGACTACAAAGAAATCGATGAATATGAAAAATATAAGATATTTTCAGAGATAATACACTCAATGCCAATTGAAACAGGGAGGTCATCAATTTGCTTCAGGTCACAATTATTTATACTAGACATGATTCAACTTGGGTAGAAGCCATCTTGGCGATTAAATTTGGCATTTCTATGTGGATTCACAAAGAAACCCAAATCAAATAAAAAAATCAAATGCGCCTTGATTCAAACGTCGAAAACACGTATTGTATTACATTGGGAATCTAACTATTATTATAACATATATTGCATGTAACCCCTGTTGTGTAGGTCATTGAACCGTAGTGACCCCTTTCTGACCTCAGAGGTCATGATTGATTTTTCTTCTTGGCTCTTCAAAGGACATAAGATTATACAAACAAGCTGCAGTGCTTAAAAAAGTGTCTAATAGTATACGCTCATAGCTCTATAAATATAGTTCACACTTAAAAAATAAAAAAAACAAATAACAAAATTATGGATTGATTTTTTCTATTGAATTTGAGATATTGTTCACAAAGATCGGTTATAAATACAAATAAGAACGCTACACTGAAACAATGAGACAAAATACAGTTTTCATTTCGCACTTGGGTTATGAACGCGGAAGATAACGTGTCCCTAATCCGATCTTACTACCCCCGCTGAGTCGCCGCTACCAGTTAATCAATGATCTGCCTATTGCTAGCTACACCGAGACTGGTTGTTGAAAAACCAAATGTTAAATATCTAATTAAAGAGAAGAACTTTCTTTTTAATTTTATGACTTGATATTTTCCGTAAAAGCTATAGTTATAGCATTTTATTACCTTTTTAAGCACTGTATTTTAATTGCACAACACTAAATAATATAAACCCCCGATTTCAAGACATCCCACGTTTCACCACAGGGGCACGGCAGTAATAGCGGCCTTAGGATTGCCATGGAATACCTACCATTTTGTCTTCACGGGCTGGAGGGTCCCTCAGAAAGTAACAAAGAGGTGCATACAGGAAGCCCATCAAAGCAACTATTCTCAAAAACCTGCAAATAAAAGTAATAACATAATTATTTATTTACACACTATAAGAAATCCCCGTTATTCAAATAAGGAAAAATGGGTGGTGATGATGTGTGCCCGGAGGGAACTGGTATGGTCAGAACATCGCGTTGAACGCTTTAACTATAAAAATATAAAGTGGCTCAGGAAGAAAAAAAATCCTCACAGAAATGTGCGACTCCATCAAAGGAAAGATAATAACATAACTTTGTATAATAACAATGAAAGTCACATGCTGCTGTCGTGAAAGACACGTAAATATCAGGGATTCCATGTGACTGTTACCTGAACTTCACGTGGATGTTCCGTGAACTTCACGTGCGTGTTACGTGAACTTCACGTGCGTGTTACGTGAACTTCACGTGCGTGTTACGTGAACTTCACGTGCGTGTTACGGGAACTTTATGTGCATGTTCCGTGACCTTCACGTGAATGTTCCGTGACCTTCACGTGATTCACTTTAAGTAATAAAGAGAAAATGGCGTGGATTGCAATTTTAAAGATAAACAAAATTCGACTTACCAAGTGAAACCTATGAGATGTACAAGCTCACCACTTAATGATGGACCTAAAACAACAAACGGAGTCAAGCATGCAAAGATATGAGAACAGGCAAATGATAAATATTTTAGCAACAAATATGAGTATAAATTCCATGACGGACTATAGATGAATGTGCCCAACATTTAAAGGTCCCATTTACCCACTGTCCTAGTTAACCCTAATTTACCCTATTTTTTTCACAGGAGACAAATGTCAACACACAGACTACGCGATACGTAATCCATGTTGTCACGATCGCCATGCATGTCTTGCACACAAAATCACCAAAATGGGTCTTAAATCGGAACTTAAACTCATTCTTAATAATTGTGTTTCTGACAGCGAATATTTATATCCGACGCTGGAAATCTGCATAACTAATGGTTAATAAGAAATTATTCAAAGCTCGTCTCCATACAACAAGAAGTTTTGTTAAAAATGATTGTGCACATCTCACTAAGTTAGTTATGATAATATCCCTATGCTGTTCTACAGTGAAGCGTCCACATCCGGGGATCTTTATGTGCTGCACTCGCCAGACTAGGTTATACATGAGTCACGTGTCAAGTAAATTTACTCTCGAAAATTTTCCACGTATGGCTGACTGAATTCATCCAACCTACCTATTGCGAATCCCACACAAAAGGCTACATCGGCGATGGCATACACACTACCATATACAGATACATGCCTTATGTCGACTAGGTAAGCCATGATTGGCATCATAGTTGCGTCCACCATACCTGCAAAGAGGAAGTAATAGCAATTTTCAACAAGATTTACTTAATAAGACGTAACAATGGACTATCTTTACTTTGTTATTAACCACATGACATTGCCTAGTTTGTAGGGTGTCCCAGAATGATCAATACCATGTTTGAAAACTAATACAAATATAAAAACAACATTTCTGTCAAAGTCTAGTGCCTGCAATATAACGAGGAACATGTTTCCTATTAATACTTTGTTACTTTGATCAAAATATACTTATCCGTTCCGATATGACATGACATTATTGAAAAGTCGGTGAAAACCTGTGTTTCACTTTCAGCGTATTTCAATTGATATAAACTCACATGCACCAAGCTTCAAAACTGCCGCTTAAGAAAGTATGATATAGGCTAAATCGCTCAAGCAGAACAATTCCCCTACACCATTCAAATATGGCTTCAGAAAACATCACCAACAGTTGATATCTACTCATTTTGTAGTGGAAATCAAAAGAGGACACATCAAATTACCTGAACGTCATTTAGATTGAGCTTTGTGCCGAACATGGCCAATGACGGTCAATGATGAGTTTTAAAAGAGGTAATTTTGGTCAAACATGGAATCTATACCAAAAGAGTCCATAATTTCTGTCAGAAACGACTGATTTTTAAGATTCACGATTGTTAATAAAACTAAGCGTATGTAGATATTAGATTCTTAAGCACCTTGACCAATAACAATGGCATTCATTGCTGCTAAACAAAGGCACATTTCCCGGTATAAATAATTCCGGGACACCCTGTAAAATATGTATTCACTGTAATTCACAGCTTGTATTCATGCTTTGCAGTTCATAGTTTGTATTCACTATGTAATTCATTGAAATATTAAAATTACTTACCGACAGCAAACCCTAGTATAAAATTTGGTCCTATAAGATGAGGTACATTATGCGCCAGTGGTATCTGTAAACAAGCGGAAGCAGACGATATATCAAACCGTGTACGACATTATGTTGGTACCCTGCACCTTAGAACTCATCCATTAATAAGGTGTGTGGAGCCAATGATGCAGGGAACTAATATACGAGGTACGTAATATATCAAACAGTATACGATATTATGCTGGTATCCCGGCATCCCTATCATAAACAAGAAACTATTACTCTGTTTTGCTATCTTGCAGCAAATTGTGAGCCAAAGAAGTGATTTTTTGGTGAAAATCATAAACAAATCAGCATTTTTAGTGAAATGTGATACCGAAAGTGGATTCTCCGACTCGTTTTCTTTACAAAAATGTATAATTTTATATACATCACATAAGTTTTTTAAATTTCATGTTTTTGGGGTTAACAATCCCCTTAAAAATCCACTGGCTAGCATTGTACCCCCATTCCGTATAAACGCAGATTATTATTTGTTTCATGTTGAGTGAACGACAATGTAAATCAAATCATAATTTTGGGTGTTATCCAAATTCATATTTATCCATGAGTGATAAAAATGCTTTTTACTTTAGTATGAATTGTGCATAGTGTGTACATAGTGTAAAGTTCATGATTTTCTGTGTAACTTACCGTTAACATAGCAACTCCCGCTAACAACATTCCTATACAAGAGACGAGCCACCTGTAAAACATTGAAAATGTGGTTGGGATTACTGGTTAAGTTTTGTTCATGTTTTTTGTTTTCCTACAAAACAAGCATTTCATCTTATATGATATGCTGTATAAGTACCGAGTTCTCGGCGTCGTATTGACATCAATCATGATTTCAAAGTCTGAAAATATTATAAGTAGTTAGCCGTACGGTATCAGCAGTGGAGGCAAGCCAAGAAAACGAATCGAATTTTTTAAGTTTAAGGGACATTTTGGGAGTATGTTTGGGTCACACGGCGCCCATTCATACATTTTCTGTTATAGATGAGTGAAAACCAACCAAAATATTGGAAACATTTACCATTTACGGTCGAATTATTTACGAACAGTAAAAATTATCGTTACAAAATCTTTCAAACTTACCTTCCGATTCTGTAACCCCATGGTCCGAAAATATTTGTACTGATTAAGTATGAGAAACTAGCTGGCAGAAATATAATACCTGAAAGACGAACACAAAACAGCGCGTTTAGAAATCAAGATGGCGTCCAAAATGGCCGCCGCAATGGTCCCTTTGGCGTAAAAAGACTGCGCACATATCTTCAAAATAGGGTAATGACAGTAAGCATAGTATATGTACGAAAGCTGAACATAAACGACACCACTATGACACTTTGTAAGTATTTAATGGAGTTTTGATGTCATAAATATGCTCTAAAGACAATAAAGTTGAAAACCTACGGGATCTTATATGTATCTCGTCAAATCGTTCACACATAAATTATACAGAGACAGAAATTCAGCAATTCACTACATTCGTCAGTCAATAGAGACTAAAGTACATGTAATGCACTTTATAAATTATCTCTTGTTTACAAAGTGACAAGTATTCAGTCTTATTATTTTCTGATATTGTCATACCTACATGTATCTACCATGTTGACCCCGGTATGTTGTCTAACATCCAAATAGGTAATGTCAGTTCCAGCAATGCTATGCCCATGTTTAAGAGTATTTAGTATTCTCTTACCTATCTGCCATTTTGACGCAGTCATGTTGTCTAACATCCAAATAGGTAATGACGGTTCCAATAATGCTATGCCCATGTTTCCAAATGTGATGGCTCCTGCAATTACAAAATAAAACCCCGTTAATTATACTTATTTAAATAATTCTGATTTCATGTAAGACCAATTGACTTATAGACAGGGGTGTACCTTCATTTTTTCTCCAACCAGCAAGCCGGGCTGGTAGCATGTAAAAGTTACCAGCCCGACTGTAAAGTTACCAGCCAAACGAGTAATCTTCATATACCAACAGCAACATTATAACCGGCCAGCTGGGCGTGTATATTTGAAAAGTTACCCGCCCGACGCAAAAGTTACCCGCCACGGGCGCGCGGGTACTAAGTACAGCCCTGCTTATAGATCAACGACACTATATGATGATTTATCATATAAATTCAAAATATCAAATCCAAATATTATGCTCACATTTGTAATTGCTCTACCAACTTTATGATGAGACAGCAACCACATGACAAAGGTTCACCATCAAATACATGTACAATAGATCAACAATAATAAATTATATATTTAGAACTTAGAGGCCCTTCACAATTGATTTTGAGTTTCCTGTTTCCTGTTGAAAAATGAATGAGGTCTCTTTTAATTATTAATTATTTATTATTTCCATTATTCATTCAGAATTGTGTGATGTACGATGATTATGGATACTGAGGGCGGTTGAGTCGATTTGTTGAATCTACTGTTGTTAATCAAAAAACACTATTTTAAACAGTTGTTTAAAAGAATTTGAACAGTATAAGCTACATCACTCCGAAGTTGGCTGTTACTCACCCGCTGCTATCAGAATGTACGGATCACGCAATAATGTACATAAGGGTGTGGCTTCAACTTGCTCCTCTTTATGAATATCAGTATCAAGTATAAATAATTGTAGACCTGGTGGGAAAATGAGATTTAATAATGTCATTTAATATGATTGATACACTCGTAAAATATTCCAAGTAAATTAAGATCTCACTAGATTTTCTAGTAAAAAATAACTTCAAATTTGCAATATTTTGAGGTAATTTTTGACTAGAAAATCTACTGAGATCTTATTTTACTTGGTATCTAGTCAAAACGACTAGGCATTTTGAAGAGGGTACGTCGGAAAATACAGAGACTATAAACCCATCATCACTAAAGGTGCGGTATCCATACCGGGTGATTACATATTGCACGCGGTGCAACCAGGTGACAACATCTTGCACGCGGTGCAAAATGTAGTCCTTACGCGGTGCAAAATGTAATCCTTTTGGTTTTGTGTGTGGGGTTTGTAATAAAGTTGTGCGTGGAAATGTTGACAAGAACATCTTCTTGTTAACCCATCAGTAGATTCATAATTGTCAAAGCTAATTGCAGATATTGATCAATCTTGTGATAAAAACATTACTTTTTCAAGTATTTACCGGACTTATATATAGTAATAATTGTGCATGTATTGTAAACGCCTAAATTGAAAACTGACTAATTTTTACCGCCATAAGAATACTTACATCCGTCCCCCACTGCCAGTGCTGCCAATGCGTAGAACGCAGATTCTTTGCCGAAGAAGTCATACATAATTCCTCCAAATGGTGGTCCAACTATATGTTAAATAAAGTAATAGAATAACATAAATGTTAACTTTGTGCAAATAAGATTAGGCGAAGACAAACCCTGTTATACGGGCAAACAGACCTCTTGCAATGGGTGTAGTACCTGAAATGTATAATAATACGCCTGTGGTGACCAATTTCGCAAATAATAAATATCGAGGCGTTTTAAAATTGTAATAAATAATCATAGGCCAACACGTAGCCTCTTTAAAAATAATGTTTTGTCATCAAGTTTCCATTTCAAGATTGGTACAAAAGTCGTAATATATGTCATGTATGTGCAGGCATATAAATAATATATTAATATATGAAACAAACTAAAAAAGAAAAGAAAAGGAAATTCCCTACGTTGCATACCCTTTTGGGCCAAAAAAAGTCACGATAACTTCTTGTTTTCTTTTCCCTATACCTTTTTAAATAACCTAAAAATAGCCTTATAAACCTACTAAGAACTCCAAATGCCAGTCCTGCTAGTGCGATGCCCATAGCTGTTCCCCGTTCTTCATCGCCCGAATATCTTTGCGCCAGCATACCCATACCTAGTGAGAATATAGGAATAATCATAAAATATGAAACAGTAATGTACGGATACATGATCGACCAATAATATTGGTTGTACCCCAAGTACTCAGAGGTACGAATCGGTCATTCAACCTTCGCTCAGCAATGGGCTATTCCGCTTGAAATTCATACACCCTACGACAAAAGTGTCAAGCACTAATTTGCTCGAAACAGGCTGTGTAGCGCCTATCCACTGTTAGTGTTACTAGGCCCTAACTAGGGTCAATAACTCGAGATTGTATTGATACAGGGAAGTGTTTAAAAATGTGCTTGCATCGGTGTGCACTCAAGCTGATCTCGTAGCAACCGGTCGCGATGTTCGTTACCGTAAACAACATTTGATACCTGACGGAGTAAAGCAGTGGCGTAGCTAGGATTTTTTTCAGGGGGGGGGGGGGGGGCAAGATTTCTAAAATGTTCGTAAAAGGTTGCCCCCCAAAAAAATCTAGTCACTTACCTCGTGAATTTCACGTAAGTGGGGGGGGGGGGGGGGGGGGGGCTCAAAAAATTTCGCACAGTCCAAAAAAAATCGCACATTCCAAAAATATCGCACAGTAAATGTACTACATTTACAATTTTACCTTCTATTTGCCTAATAACCTCGGTCTTTTGTCTCAATTTTTTCCTATTTCCTTTTTTTCTCACCTTTTTTTTTTTTAGAGGGGTGGGGGGCGGGGGCTCAAATTGGATTTTTTTCGTCAGGGGGGCATTTTCCCCCCCTGCCCCCCCCCCCCCCCCCCCGAGCTACGCCACTGGAGTAAAGCGCATAGCACATGTACATTGTACAGCAATACATACCAACCGCGTCGTTACAACCGGTCTGTGAATGGACTGTGCTCTCAGCACCAAATTATGGTACTGTAGTTTGAAAAAAATAGTGCTCGCTCTGTTCCTAATATCAGTGTTTAGTATTGAAGAATTATTGTTTATAAATACAATTTACTTCAGAATTCAAGGTGAACAATAATAATGGTCCTCTTTGCTTTGCCACTCACGAAATCATGAGAGCAGCCTATTTAAATTGTGACTGTTTATAAAGCTTTCGCTGGGGAGCACACATGGTTTTGAACTTGTGACCGGCTACCCTAAATCAAGGTTAAAGGTCAATTAACCATCCACGTTGGCGAGGATGTCCACTTAGGTTTTAATTCTACCAACCTCAAAGAAATCATTATATGTTTCTACATATATCATCTATCTATACAAGGTAAAGATATTTAGGTTTTTTGTGGAGAAATCTGTTGGATAACTCAATGCCCCTTTAAAGGGGTACTAAGAGATCCTTCTGGGAAGGGAGCCCTCAATTTTTTTCAGAAGTTGGGTTTTTCACATATGGTCATGTGTTTTAAGCTCGCCTCCTTTCGCGTTACACACGGATTTTGGCTTTCACGACATGATTTTAACTTTACACATTTATATTTGCTTGTATACCTCCCTGAGGTAGTAAAAGTATATATTTTCTGAAGGGAAATTTCATGAGGAAACCAAATATGCCATTAAAATTATAGTACGACTAAGAACTAAAATGGTATGATCGGAAATGTTCGGAAAAATATCAGAGTTTTTAATTTTTAATTCGAGATCCATATATTTTTTATACCTACCCCTATCATTATTTACTTTACATATTTGAATTCCTCATGAAATTACCCATTAGATGATATATTGATTTATTTTATATATTTTTAGAATTTTCAAAAATATTTGTTTAAGGATGAACCCTTCCCTGATATAAACTGCATTTCTGAATTCCTCTAGTTACAAGCTTTCCAAAAATGTATACTTTTGCTATCATAGGTTGAAAACTTTTTCTGTTATTGTCATTTTTATAAATCCGGTAAATTGAGGCTGATTATTCATGTTTACTGTGTAGCGAATAGGAAGAAAGCTGATGTTCATTGTCTTATCCATAATTAATTAGTTGTTACAAATAGTTGACAAGTCTGTTGAACCACATACTTAAAAACTACTAATTATCCTTTAGAATGGGACCACAATGGTGTTTGTAACATTAAGAGATGACTAGTTATTGTAAAAAGAACAAAACATGGGATTATCCCCATTGAGTTTGTACAGGCGGCACCCCTTCCAGAAACACCCCTTCCAGCACCACCCCTGGTCCCCAAACATCAAACAGCTGTATCTCCCATTCTGTATTAGCTATACCAATGCCATTTTGCAGGCAGATAGCTTGTTATTAGGGCTTTAAAATGATACCAAATTTGTTGAGATAGCTTTTGTGGTTTTAAAAATATTTGAGGAAAATTACAGCATGAAACTAAAAAATGTAACGGCACCACCCTATTGGGAGGCGAGTTCATAACGCGTGACCATATACGTAATGCTTATATACGTAAACTACCACCTAAAATTATAGAGCTTAATTTGTAGTATTTCATGTGAAATTCATGGATTTGATAGCGGCGTTGTGAGATCACATCGAAACTACCCAAATTCATCTAAAAGGCCACGGATGGCTTCTTACTTATTTGTTTCATGTTGATTCAAAATAACCTTGAAGACCATCCATGTTGTTGCGTGATGCATAGTCATGACCTCCCTTTATTCAATTGGTGGTGATTTTTTACCAAAATACAACAAAAAAATCACTAATATACCTTCGGAAATGGCGAGAAAATGTCTTTATTTTTCATTTTTATTGATTTTTTGGAAGAAACCTTACATGAGAGGGTTTCTATGTATATCATCTATTATAACAAGGTAAAAATTTTGAATTTTGTTTTTTGAGAAATCTCTCTGTGCCCCTTTAATCCTTACCCGCCACAGATGAGCACGACGACCCTACTCCTTGTATCGCTCTAGCTACCAATAACACCACATATGTCTGACCGAAAGCAAACACTGAAAGACAAATAAAATCCACCGGTTAATTAATTAAATAGATCATAAATCATCATCATCGGGATAGCCTCGTTTAATTGGCATATTCTTATGCTAATACTAATAGAGACGTCACGTTTTAATGATACTATTTAAAACCCGATGCAAATAATGTTACTTTGCTAGGTTGAACGCACTGGCAAATAGTAAAGAAGTTCGCTTCCGTTCGGGAATGTTCAGGTTTTGATTCAATTTGTAACTGTTTAAGGCTACTATAATATAAGTAGATTCACAGACTTTGGTTGATTTATCATTTCAGTATAGGGAGGCAGTAATTTGAAACCTTAATCTGATATTGGCACGTATGGTTCTATATGCTTCCCTGTGTCTTGAATCACACCGAAGTTAGTTCATACCCAGAGTAGTGACAAAGTTTTCTCGTGCCGTCCACATTTATTTTCTTTCTAATTTAATTCTCATCTAAACAAGAAGGATTAGATATGATGATCAACATGTGTCACTTGTTGTGATGGCACGTTTGCATATCGCGCTATTTGCTAGGGTAGCGCGCTACCGGTGAACGCTCATTTCGTTTTGCTGCGTCGGCTGTCTGGAATTCGCTTCCAGACAATCTTCGCAACATCGTAGAACTCTCTCAGTTCAAAAGCCAGCTAAAAACTCATTAGTAAAACTTAAAGCCGCGTGGAAAGTGTTAATCCAAATTGCGTATTCAGGTCAACCGTTACATGGTCAACTAATTATGAAGCAAGAATAAATGATGTACAACTTATTTATATTCATTCAATTAAATGTTGCCGGGTTTCAGCGAGACTTTTTACGTCAGTCAACCACCGACTCAGTATGCGCTGTTCATGTTTAACAATCGTCTATGACGTAAGGTAAAAGATGTAATTGGCCTGATTAAGGCTCATCAGCATCATCCAACTTAAATCAAGTGACGTGGTTAATTGGCGTGGCTAATAATTAAAGACTATTACTTACTTACCCGTGTTGCTATTCAGTATTCATTTTATTTTTAGCTAATGACGCGTTTCATGGGAGTAAACACGGAAATGAATTGTATGGTGTGGCAAACAAAACAATGGTCATGATTAGGATGATTGTTTCAAAAATAGACATGCTAGTGAAGCCAACAACAACAAATCCAAAAAGTCTGAGATGAAAAATATATTTATGTCGCCATTTATACCAATATCAGAGATCTGGCTGAGAGCGGTATTTTTCTGACCTATGACAGGGTTAACACCTTCCACGCAGGGGGCAGTCATCTGCAGACGACAGCTTCAAAATAGCACAAAATGTTTCAAAAATGTCAAAGATATTGAATGTCATCACCATATTTGGGATCACCATAAGAAATGCATGAAAGTAAATACAAACATGCCTAGTATTGGTTCCGTAATTTTTTAGATAGACTTTAAAAGTTGGGAAATGTTACTGAAAATATGCTATAAAATGATATAACACTTACCTAAAGTTGATGCAAACATGATGATGAATCCCGTAAACATTGGCAGACTATAACCAACTCTGTAAAATATGCGTCAACAAATAAACACAAAAATCAATCAAATATGCTAATTGTCTTCCACACGTGATCAATAAGAATTCTCAAATTTTAGAATTGTTTTTCCAAAAATGTCGGGAAACTTAATGATGAATTGTCAGCCATTTTGTCACAGTTGACAAAAATTGCAAACAAATTGCAAAAATGTCACACACAAAATTAACATGGGTCACTAGGGCCCGTACTACCGGGTTGGGTTTTTTTCGTCGCCTTAAATGATTAAAAATGAATGGTATAAGTTCCAGTTGAACAATTATATATCACCCGCCAAAAATAGAACGTTCATTGGATTTTCATTCAAGCAAAAAATGACAGGTTGTTGGCTCATCTTAAAAAGAACATTCCGAAATTTAACATCTCCTGGATTTAGAGACACATTTCCTTTACTATTTTATGAATTTCAGACATTCCCTACTGGCAAATTGTTTTCTTAAATATTTCATCCAAAATACCATTATAACACGTAGAACAGAAGTATATCAGAGTTCCGATTTTTTAGTGCGAAACATACGATATAACATAGATATGAAATCACATTACGTGCACATTGTCTTAAAAGTTGATCATTTTTCACCTGCGATTAAAGCCAAAACAGTAGTAATATGTCGTATCATTGGAGCAAACTGATGACAAATTATACTATTTACTTTGTGAGCCCAACGTACTGAGGTAGGGGATTGCTTAATGAAAAAACCTACCTGTTTGTCAACGGACCAACAATTGGATTGGCTAACAACTGGAAGAAAGCTTTCGACGCGAACAGTAGTCCAATCTTCACATTGTCTTCCCGCTTTTTATATCTCTCTTTTAATGCATCAGTTTCACTCGTGGGTAGTGCATCTGTTAGGGAGCTGAAGTTGGCCGTTGAATTCCACGCCGAAGTTTCGTTGAAACATATGCGGAAAACCTGCGTTGTTGAGTTATGTACTACAGTACAATTGTCTTTGATAGGTTCAATGTCCTGAGGTTTCTTTGAGTCCATGGCAATGATGTAGTCTGGTATAATTGGCACTGGATAAAAACAACAATTTTAGGGGAAAAGTTAGATGTTATGACCGCTTGTGCAGTGTAAAACTAACAATCACGGCATCCAGTATTGCTTGTGCCTTTCAACCTGTCTCTAGAGATGTCAGGCCAAATACAAAACTATAAGTACGTTCGTATGGCTCATACGTACTTGTACGTAAGAATTCCACGATAGTCGCCAAAGTAATATTTTACACCACCATGCTAACAAGCACCAGTGAAAATTTCACCAGTGAAAATAGAACTAAACCCATGCAAACATTTTGCATAATGGTCTCTGTTCAAATTTCCACGTGGCAGGCGTCTGCAGACGAAATTCCAAAATTTCACAAAATCTTTCAACAATTTGAATTTCATCATCATATTCTGAATCTCCATGAGAAATGTATTCAAATAAGTACCAACATTCCTAGTAATGGTTCAGTAATTTATGAGATGAGACTTCAAAAGTTTGGAAAGGTTTTAGAAAAATCTGTTTTGTATATGGTAAAACTAATATCCGCTTGGAAAGTCTTAACTCTGTCCACGCGGCAGGCGTCTGCAGACGACATTCCAAAATTTCACAAAGACTTCAAAAGTTTCAAAACTATAAGATGAGAAATGCATTAAAATAAGTACAAACATGCCTAGTATAGGTTCAGTAATTTATGAGATAAGACTTCGAAAGTTTGGAAACGTTTCAGAATAATCTGTTTTGTATAATATAGTAAATTAACTAATATCCGCGTGGAAAGTCTTCAGATTGCTTGTAAACGTATAGTGATTCAAAATATTACTTTGGTGGGATGATACTAGTTATCGTATAAGTCTTACGTACAAGTCACAACACGTATGAGACAATGGCAGCCATGCGTACTAGTTTTGCGGTGCTTCCTTTCAATTGTGACAAACCTGCTGGTATCATTTCAAAACCTATAAAGTTTTCTTGACATTCAGTGACCAAAATAACAATACTTCGAGAAATAAGAGCGCAAGGACAAATCACGTGCCACTTTTACATTTACATCCCGTTCTAATGTTCTATGAGATTTTAGTATCACATATTTTTGTTAAAGACACACATTTATAATTATATACGTCTATATTTTTTGAATGAAATTCAATTTCAAGTTGCAACTGTGAAACCTTACCGCGAGTTAGGTACTTCTAACATTTTAAAGTAAGCGACGACAATAGAAATTGCGAATACTTTTTTGTCACTTTATGAATGTCAAAAAGAATAGGCTTTACGCGCGAATGGTAAGATTGCAGGTTTGGAATTACTGAATTAACAACAACCCATTGGAATGAAAGCCCTATCTGTAACACACTGCAAAACATTGTTCCTGAATTTCCTACATAAAGTAGCATTAAAAATGTAAATGTTTCGCATTTCAACGCTTAGGCCAAACAAATTTAATACTTTGTCTCAGCGGCCCGTCCGCGCGCATTGCTTTTAAAATGGGATTTTACGCGCGTCAGCCATTTTTTTTTCGGTTTTTTATTTCTTAATTTTTCCCCCCATTTTTTCCCGATTAAAAAAAATAGTCAGTTTCGGTGATACACGGTAACCTTGTGACTGAGAACACACCTTCATTTAACTTAGTGAAGTTACGAGATAATGAGAACACAAGCATACAATGTGCATCATATCATATCTGATTACTTTATTAAAAAGAAAAAAACACAACTTAACTATTGACTACCGGTATTATTATTTCTATAAAGAAAAAAATAGAGCGCATAGACCATAGCTTATTTTGGTTAAATTTTTTTTAAAAATCGCATAGCACATAGCTTTTTAGCCAAAAGGCGCTGAGACAAAGTATTTAATTTGTTATGGCCTTAGGGCCTACATGTTTAAAATTCTAAACATATTTCATATGAAAGTTACACTCACCTATTACAGTCATAAGCATATTGTCCAACAGAAGGGCAACAAACACAATGAAAAGAACAAGTTTACGGGAGGAGCGCAGATTTTGGACGCAATCTTTCACGTTACAATTCTTCCAGTTATAATTCAGCGACGTCCGTATCTGTCCGGTGATGTCTGCCACCGTCATGATGGGGTCATTTACCACCTCGCCACTCAGTAGAGATTCCTCGTCCTGTGACAAAACAAAAGAGTAATTCAACTTGTTGGTGAACATTTTGAAATGGCTAAGAAAATATAAACTGAGTAGCCTAACAACGTTAATTAAACGTTAATCAAAAGTTCATTTCGAACCGTAAACTGTAAGGATAATCCTCACCGAAATCCCCATAGCTTATAAAATAGCCAAAACGTTGTGGTATTTTTACAATAAGAAGACTTTTCTGCATAACGTCGGCTGCCAGAAAGGCGAGAAATCGAGAAATACGCACCGAAATGATACACCTACCTACATATCTGTACATAATATATAATGGGCTATTCCAGATAATATGTTCACACCCCCTATAGCATGTATAGGCCTAGAGTTGTTTTTTTTCCCTGAAAATTCTCGGATTTCCGAGAGCAAATTTTATCAGAATCTGGTTATCCGGTCCAAATTGATCGGGAAAAAATCTGGATTTCCGAACTCTATATAGGGAGAGTTTATGCAAATAGAAATTGTCTGGAACTCTGGTGATCATTCAAACCGAAAAAACTTTTAAACAGTCTAAATTTCCGATCCCCTCTACCTGTATACAGGGCCAAAGTGTATGTAGGATAGATATTGTCTGGATTTCCAGTGATTACTTGAACAGAAAAAAGTCTGGATTTCCGATGATCATTCGAACCTAAAAAGTGCGGAAATCCGAACACCACTATAGGGGGTGTGCACATATTATCTGGAATAGCCCAATTCCGATTCAGGTGCTGTTTATGCCATTTGTATTCAAAATCTATATATAGATCATATCAAAAATCTCGCAATAACGTGGACCTTTTGGGTTAATTCATTTATTAGGTTGATATTTCCAGGTGCAATTCCTTTAGTTGTATATGTTATCAATTGGTCGTTTTCAATCGCTTTAACATTTCTATGCGGCAGGCGTCTGCAGACGACATTCCAAAATTTCACTGAATGTTTCAAAAATGTCAAGATTATTGAATTTCATTACCATATTTGGAATCACCATGAGAAATGCATTGAAATAAGTACAAACATGCTTAGTATTGATTCAGTAATCCGTGAGATAGACCTTGAAAGTTGGGAAAGGTTTCTGAAAAATCTGTTTTGTATAATGGTAATAGCTGCGTGGAAAGTGTTATTGTTCTGCAGATGTTGAATAGCATTTATTTCAATAAAATGTTATTAACATTTTAATTTCATTTTCCAAAATTTAATTTATAATATAAAAATAAGGGCGCATATTATATCCGCATACGGGCACATTTTGTGGATTGGCTAATGAATGCACTCAGTCTGTATTTACATGCTGAAGGGCCCGGGAAATCATGAAGTTGTGTTCAATATTTAGAGAATAAAGTATAGTTCTTAGCTGTTTTGCTATATACTATGGTCTTATAATGTATAGGCTGTACCATATTTGGAGTCGTGTATGGTCGCCGCAGGCGGCCATACACGACGACACAAATATGGTACAGCCTATACATTATAAGACCATAGTATATAGCAAAACAGCTAAGAACTATACTTTATTCTCATTCTTATTTAGTTTATTGGTTATTTTGATCTTTTATCCTAAAATAACGCATTTATTTCAATCAAACAACAACAAATTTCCCCCTTTATACAATCGGCGAATCCAGCGAGCTTTTTACCAACTTCCTGCTTTGAATTAATCTCGTTCTTAAGCACACGCGCACATGGCAACGCTGCGTTATACGCACAACGCATATGCCGGCGACTTTGTGTGGGGCACGCTAACGCGATAATCATACGCACTGAAGGTATTATTTTTTCGAATGAATTAAGCCCCGCCTAAACTATAAACCATTGTCTCATAATGTATGGGCGTGTCGGCTGAAAATCAGCCCAAAACCAATCAAATTGCCTGCTGACATCCAAAACCACACATAAGAATAATTAATCACGAAAAGGCTTAACCCTCACTTTACTTTAGTTGACTCGTGTGCACCTGGGTAAGAGGAACCCCAATATACGAACAATATAGCTACCTATAAAAGGGACGTTCCTTCTATTAATAATATCATGAGAAACAGGTGTTCAAAATCAGTTTACAATGTCGGCAAATTGGAGAATACCACACTGAAACACCTGGCATGTGGTGTAATTATAATGCAACTAATGTCAAATTTTTCTTTTATCACTTTCCACGCGGTTATTGGTTTTACCAAATACAACAGATATTCAGGGCCTTTCCCAAATTTTAAGGTCTATCTCAAGGATTACTGAACCAATACTAGGCATGCTTGTACTTATTTTAATCCATTTCTCATGATAATTTCAAATACGGTAATTAACTTCAATAATATTGACATTTTTGAAACATTTTGTGAGCTTTTGGAATGACTGCCGCATGGAAAGTGTTAGTAATGTCAACGTGTACTACTTGTGTACACCCCTTACCATTAATGCGTGTTATTACACAACTCTCACTCACCCTGAAATAAAAGGCATTAGAAGATAATGACAAGAAGGCTGTTTTCAGCCTTTCAGACCATTTCGCAATGGCCGATCAACATGATCAACCGAGTGACAGGGACAGTGTTGTCTATATTTGGAATGTTTTTGGAATGACGTATCATTGGAATGATTTAAATTGCTATCGATGATATAAAATCATGTAAATGGTGCTCCCATTGAAGGCAATATTTTCTCCTAAATGGTCATGTAAATTTGATTGCCTACGACTCCTGGGAAGGCATTTGCTCTTGCATTTAAAAAACACACCATGCTTTCCAATTTCATCCTCCTCATATTTTCAGCTAAAGTATACTGGTCATACTTTGCATACTTCCGTAAATCCCCCTCTCCGAGACATCCAACTCAGAATAGGTAAAGCACTTGGAGCCATGCAAAATCTGAATGAAATACTCAACTCCAAAGAGATTTCACGCCCAACTAAAATGGAGCTGTATTCAACTCTAATAATGTCCATCCTGTTATACGGCTCTGAAACATGGACGCTAAAGAAAGAAGACGAGAACAGGCTACTTGTGTTTGAGATGACCTGCCTAAGAAAAATACTAGGCATAACCAAGCTAGACAAAATCAGAAACACCACCATCAGACAAACACTGGGACTCAAGCATACCATCATCGAGAAGATTTCCATCAAAAGACTGCGGTATTATGGACACGTGCAGCGTATGAACCCTCAAAGATACCCAAAAGTTGCAATTGTTGGCACTGTAAATGGTGAAAGGCCCAGAGGTAGACCAGCTAAGAGGTGGATGGATGGTATTCGGTCAGACTGCAACATACTTTGTCTGACGTCCTTATCAGAAGCAAGCAGAAAGGCTCAAGACAGAAACGAATGGCGAATAATCTTGCAAAGGATGGCATCACTCAACCAAGTTGGAGTGGACGCCAAAAAGTAAAAGTAAGTAAGTATACTGGTCAAGATCACTAAACATGCTAAAGATGAACCCATGAATATTGTTTCCCTTATCAATCAGTAAAATTGATTGGTCACTACAATTATTTTATTGGACAATGAACTGGTTAAGGTTATAATGGAGGATAAATTATAGAACGGTAAAATACTGAAGTCTATAGACAAATATGATAAAATATGATAAGTATAATTAAAACATTAAAGGGCAAGTCTATATCACAAGGTAATGTGAAGTATTGATCAAAATTTCATCTACATAGGTGTTTATATACATGTATACATATTTAGGCAGGGCTGAAGCAAAATAGGTTATTCCAAGGGAAGTACATGTACTTTAAATCGCAATATAAGTACATTTGATTTTAAGCGAATTGCCATTGGCCTAGTAGGCCCTAATGCATAAGTATTGTGGCTCTGAAAAGATCCGTTTAGCGGCCATGATGCAGCTCGGAGTGACAATTACAATCAAGATTCTATGGATTCCTTGATATAGTGAATCTTTCGTATTAATAAGGTTTAAGATTTATAAGGTTTCGCTCAAGTGATGTTGTATATTGAAACCATAGAGAATCAAAATAAATGCTTGTGAGTTAAACGTAATGTGACTTTGCGGTCAGTGGGTGTTTTGCCCCTGTAAAACATTGACATTCCCTTATAACTGAGTTTCTATATTATACAGGAGCCACTGACGTAACTGCGTATTCTAGTGATTGCAGCGCATAAACGCGCGTGCCTACTCGAGGCGCTGGCGTATATACCCACAAGCGTAGAAATAAGGAAGATACATACGCGGGCCTGAATGCTGCGCCTGTAAAGTTACGTCACTGCCCAGAGGAGGACAAATAGAGTGTCACCACTACATTATTACCAATTGCAAACATACGCGGGGAAGCAAGCTGACTACACCAGCTTCCGTTCTTCATACGTAATATTGATCGACTCCAACGATAGAACAATGGATTAATTAGACCTGTTTACAATTTAATTGCTCTTTAATGATACTATGCAACGGGGAGAACAGCTGACACGAATGATGACAACTTGGTCATTATTTTAAAAGCGATTAGAGTAAAAACTACTAATTAGGATTAGAATATTACTCAAACAGTTCTTATTGGTAATCAAAAGTACTTACATTTTTCTTCCTTTTGCTTTGACACATCTTGTAAAATCACAAAAATTAAAGTATCCAGGTAAAACAATCGATCACGAGCAGACGGACACCAGCAGGTTTGTTACAACAATTTTGCCGCCGATAAAATTTATTCCGAGCAATGATTCTGAGAAGACTAATGTAGTAGCTGGTTTGACTGTGACTGATAAATTATCATGCAAGTTCTGTGCTAATATCTAGGCTTTTATTTTATGTTGTTGGTGTCGTCTGCTCGTCGTGATTGATTGGCGGCTGATTGACAGTGTGACGTCATCGATCGTTTCAATGCGCCAATCAATACGTCACTACTCGTCGTACTGCTAATGACAGTGAGTTTGATACTTCGTTTATAGCTACGTTTGTAAGTTCCGTGTAATGCCAATTGATTAGAAGTTTATGAAGATGAATGTGGCTACAAATACCACAGCATTATTTATTGATAATGTCGTGTAATGATTACTTTGGAATTGAACATTATTGATTGACAATGACGATAATATCGAGATTGGACTTACATTCTATTTTTCCTCGCCTAAGTTCGCAACTTTGTTAGGAATTATTTTATTTATTTATTTTGTATTTATTTATTTATTTACCGGTGCTTATAGAGTGCATTTCCATAAGATCAATGCGCTGTACACATCACAAACATCAAAAATGGCGTACAATATTTAACAACAAAATAACAGCAATTATTTTAAAAATATGATTAAAAAGATGCATTACACAAGTGGTACACTGGGGGGGGGGGGGGGGGTGGGGTACCGCGCCATTTTGTCTCGAAGCAATGGTCATGACGTCATATTTTGGTCGATTTTCTGAACTTTTGTATTGGATTTACGTGCAAAATATATGCCCTTGGCAGCATACTTTCCCGGGTGTGTGGGTGCACTTTAAATTTCAGATGTTCTAAAATGGACGGATATCTAACCTATTTGATAAAAAAAACACGATCCACACACCCCAGAATTGCAAAAAAGCATAAAATAAGTCCACTTTTTTGTGCCTTTGAACAGAGTGGCGGCCGGGATTGTAGAATTTAACATAGTGCATTAACCCATGACCCATGATATAAATAAATTATTTGCGTTACATTTTTTCATTTAGCACGGTTAGTGTAATGGAAAGGAAGTCGCTTGAGGAGCGAGAGGTTGTGGGTTCGAGTCCCATTAGGAGCACTTTTTGTTTTATATGCTGGATTTGCTTAGCATCATCTGTATGCTTGCCCACGCGGACACCACACTGCTGGCGTTTACCGTATCAGGGTTACGCCATTTTTTTCTCTCGAAAATGTCAAAAAAAATTACCGTTCTTTTAAAAATAAGAATTATAATCAAATTACAAACACATTTTGTGCGAGAGCAACACACACATTTGGCAAAAATGGCACAATAAAAATCCGTTCGTTATAAATAAATGGACATGGTTAAATAATAAAACTATCACAAGTACAGTCGTAAATCTCTGTGGCGTGCGTAGGTTGGCCATGTCGTTGGCAATCGGAAATCACGGGTTCGAATATTCCCATTATTTTTCTATTTTTTAAACTTTTTTTAATGGTATATTAATGTAACATCATTGTTATGTCAATTTTTATCAATTATAAATGCCGCCCATGCGTTTATAGTTTTCTTTTTATTTATTTATCTATCATAAATGTATCCTTGATTTATTTAACTTTGTCTAAACAATTAAAATGCGTAAACAATTATATTATTGCTCGATATAGAGTGATTTAACTTGAGTTCAGTTTGATAATATGATAGCAAAACTTGTTGTAAAACCATTTTACCAGTGTGTCCAACAATTTCACACTTTGGTAATACATTCAGAGATGTCACTTTTAGCTTGTTATAGCTAGGCTCAATATAAGCAAGTTTGCGACCGGGTTTGCGACCTCTATAATTTTAGGCTGGTAACACAATCCCACAGTGCATTTCGTTAAAACAGTGTACATTATTTTTCCACGATACGTATCCCGTGATAACCACGATCGATTTCGCAAAATATTGCAAAATGGCGCGGTACCCCCAGCCCCCCCTAGTGGTACACTAGGGACATTATATACAGCGCCTCCAAGTGACCGCATTTAACTATTGAACCAATAATCCATGACTAAATTTTCCAAATACCAGAAGGCCAATAATAAAATATTGTTTGGTTGTCCTCGATCCCTATCTTATTTTCCGTCAGTTCTAAAACCTCGCAACCCTATTCATAGTCAAATTACCCGCTCATGCTTAACCGATGAACATATACCTGTATTGTATCAGTGCAGTAGTGGCGCCGGATTTGACTGCAGATAGATCAGTGTGCAATGAAGGCATTCATGTGTAGTAGCGTGTGATATGCTAAGATGACGTGAGTTCAAACACCGATAATTACTGCCGTTGATGGGCAGAGTGTCGATTGGGAAATGTGTTGAAACTCTTTGTTGTTGTATTAGTTTGTTTCTTTATTGACATCATTGTTCATGGGCCTATGGTGAGCGTGTGAACTCACTAAAAATGTTTTAGATATGACCAAATATAAGGACTGACCGGGGACAACTTAATTATTTATATTTTGGGACTTACGGGAGCATTGATATTAGACGATTTATAGAATCAATTTCAATAAGTAAGCTATCAAAATATTCCTTGATGTATAAATAAGTATTATGGACGAAATCATTCTCTATAATGCACAAATGACAGAGAAATCTTGAAATGAAAGTTGCAAACATTTTTAATTTTTGTTGAATTTTTGAATCTTTTGCGACACGTTAATTTTCACTCATCTGTATCGATCTGCTATGTTGCAGGGAAATGGCATTTGGCTCTCATCTCATCCATAATAGTGGTTTGACTAATATTCATTACATCCATACCATTACACAACAAATTTGATTTGTCAATTTTCTAATATATTGACTCCCAATAGTTCGCTTTAGACAATTGACATCAGAGCAAGCGACCATGCCATGCCAGTGGCGTAACCAGCGGGGTGGCAGGGGGGCGGGAGCCCCCCCCCCCCCCCCACTTGTAACCCTTGCCCCCCCCCGCTTGCCCCCCTCAAATGAAATCAAGTACGGCTGTAAATGAAATTTACAAACAAAGTACACACCAAATCCCCCCAATAATGACATCGTGTCGGTTGAGATTGGCACTGTCGGTTCATTTGACGAAAGGAATCATGGAATTATGATGGTCAAAAGTACACATGCGCGCATATGTCTTCCCAAAATGAAATATTCTTTGGTACAAGCTTGTTTAGAGCCAAAATGTAGCTCAATTGTCCAAAAAGTAGCTGTAAAGTCGAAAATTTTCGCGCGCTACGCGCGCATCACTTTACTCAACAAATCTTACGAGCGCCCCCCATTTCAAGTCACTGCCCCTTCTTGCCCCCCAAATGAAAAAGTCTAGTTACGCCACTGGGCCATGCACCCCTTCTGAAATAAACAACCTTGGTTTTGAAATTGAAATACATAACATTGGTAACGGCTATCATCATATCAGAGAGATGTTATTACTAATACCTCCCTGATCATATTATAGATTTAAGGGTTTGCATTTATATTGCCGTGTTTTGTTTTTGTTTTTAAAATATAAGAATGGTTGTCGGGTAGGCCTTTAAAGACAATAATGGACATATAAATAATATAATTTCATTTCAGTTGGCTTTATAAATGGAAGTTTTCAAAACAAAGCAAGATATGCAAAAATGAGTAAGAAATGATAACATTTACATATCCTGCATATAGCCAGCTTTCTATAAATTATAGACTCATTTGTTTGGGCTCTGTAAGAGTGTGTCCGCGTGGAAGGGCCATGTAATCTACTGTCTACCATTAATTTCTTTCTGAAGACTTATCAACAGCAAAGCAAACAAATTAAAAGAACTATTATTCTTTAAACAATTCCAATTTATAATTATAAGTTAGATAACTTAACAGTTCTTATATTCATCCATACCAATACTTTTCGAGTGCTCATCAATTGTTACGAGGTGATTGACGCGTGTCGTCCGTAATCATCTACTGTCACTTTCTTTTGACCTGTTACGTTCCAGTTTCAATGTACTTGACTCGATCGAGTACACTGGCACTTGAACGTATAATAGGCTTCGCAAGTAACTATACGGGACACTTGGACATGAGTGACCAGTGACGTCTGGAAGTGCGTGCGAGCAAATCAAGCAGGTAATTATCGAGCCCTGAATGATCCTGCAAAGCGTAGCAATCATTAAAGGTCAATCAATAATCTTGACGAATGATAACAGACTTTTTATGACGGGTATTCGTAACAAAAGGTCAGGAATGTAGAGGGTTCACCGAAGGACAAGTTTAAAACTGTTCCAGACTTTCATTAAGATAAGCTCTACACCCAAATAATTAATAAGCAAAACAATTAGCGAATGGCCAAGGCGCTATTGCAGCTCATTGCAGCTAGAGGAAAAATCAAAATCCTTAAAAGGTTGGAACAGGTGGATATTAGAATGGGGCTGCGTGGCATAAAATAGAGATATAGAAATACTGATGTGTGGTTGGGCATTACTGATATATTACCTTTTTTACTAAGCTAAAGTGACATCCAGCACTTGCGTCTTGAATCAAGACTAAAGTAGGTATACCCTTTTCTAATAAGAAATCGGTGGCGCTGAAAAGACCCGATCAAAAAGACCATCTCTTGCCCACTGCCAATTGTTTGTGGCTCTGAAAAGAGCCGTTAGAGTCGGTTGCCGCTGATCTCTTGTCTAGAAAGTTATCTCCCTATAAATGTTTTTCGTGCGCTATAAATTCCAAGCAAATTTATAAATAGAATCAATGGCCTGAAACTAAAAATATATATATTTAGGAATTAAGTCCTTAAATTTCGTTACAATTGGGCCTTATACCGCATGCTTGAAATTCTTATATTTTATTAATTTGTCCTTTTTTTACGCGCTTCATAACTTACACGTATATTGAAAATGATGGACATCTTGAACATCTAACACTAAGGACACACTCACCATTAGTTGTCGAATGATTGATTACATAACCCTTTAGTGCACTCAAGTGACAGACTATTGTAGTGAAACTTGAACTTGAGAAGCCTCACGCAAATCTGTGTTATTAAACAGGTAATTTTCAATTCCTAGATAGTACTTATATGAATGCACAGTAATCGATTAACAGTATAAGTGTGCCGTTATTTTCCATACAAAAAGTTCAATGTATCAATAAGTAGATCAATGATCAATATTATTATATTCATGATGAGTGAAGTTTAGCTTGCATATTGTTTACGCTCATTTTCTGGATCAAATATTTTGGACACCGCCCCCCCCCCCCCCCCTCCAAAAAAAAAAGAAAGAAGCTCGACCGACAGGCCCTACCTGAGAGATCCGCTTATCCGTGGAACAGGTTTCTTTTCGTCGCCATATTATGAAAAAAGGGTATTTTCAGAGGTCTTATACGTGATAAACACGCTGATACGAAACATTATTTTTCACCGATAAATAATTGATGTTAAAGATATTTTTCTCTTTACATCAATTATTTATCAGCGAAAAGGCCCCTTTATTATTGTATCAATGAAGAAAGATAATTGTTATCATGTTTGCATGTACGCGTTTGTATTTTTTTTTCAAATATTTTTAGGCGGGACATTGGGGGTAATTACAGATGGATTGAATCATCTATGATATCTAGTTTATTTTTACCCGTATTCAACTCGTGTAAACATGACGATATTGCTTTGTAAAAACATACTAATTTCCCGCGTTTTTAATGTTTTATAAATAGCAACATCTGCACGTTTGCCCGGTGGGTTTTTCCCCACAACCCTGAGAATGTTACGTACGCAGTCTGATATATCAGTAGCAATAATCAGACGGCGCGTAATACTTGGTAAAAATACTAACTTCAAATAATCCCATGGTTGTCCTGGAGCGTAGCACCTTTCGCCCTCCGGGAAACTGGCGATGACGCGATGCTCGATATACAAATCGAACAAGAAAATATCTTTATCTTTTGGTTATTCGACATAATATATTGTGTATACATACATGTATTGTATATACGACGTGGTTTTGACGAAAAGGGTTTAGGAGATGAACTACCAGAAAATAAAATGATACCAGAAATAAAATAATGAGAAAAATTTAGGTACAGTTACTTGGAAGCCGATATAACACGTGTATAAAGCAACAGCATGACTCACGCGTTAACCGCTGCGCGCCGTTTTATGCTTGCACAGAACAACGCGTCCGATACAGGGGACATGGCGCTTGTGTGAAACGACTGCACACATACGCGCTATGTGATACGAGATACACGTAATAATATACCAAAAAGCTAGTACTAAACCAATGGGATTGCAGTATTCATGCCTATTGAATGATCAAACCTATTACCAGGGGAAAATAGAAAAATTTGATTAAAAACACCTGGCTATATCTTGCCTCACGCCCAGTCGGAATAAACCGTGTATAGCTACAACGTATTTTAATTGGTTTGAGCATGCGCACTTGAGTAACGGGACGTCTAGCAAGCTATGCCAGGACAATTCGGTGCAATTTAATAGATCTTTACGGTATTGTATGCCTCCAAAAATATTCGGTCTGTTAATTGTAAGACTAAGAGTGACCCCTCTCGTAATTGTCGACCTTTTGTGGCGGCACACTTACTACTTTATTGTACACTCTTATTTGTTTTAATGGATATTTCACTCTGGTGGTCATTGACAATTTTCAATGTTGACAGATTTTATATTCTCCATACGGGTTTTCCCCTTAACTATCAGGTTATGAACCTTAGGCAAAAATCAATATCACCAAGTATAACCATACTCGTAATTATTCACATAATCACGCAACCGAGATATGCGAAAATGGCGATCATTTGTCTTGTTAACGCGTTGTTGATTTGGAAGGGCGGTGGTGGACAAATCAACATGTGCGATTCCGCGTGCGCATTTGGTTCCGCATATGAGTGCTTAGTTCATGCACATCACACCAAAAAAGTTTTTAAAAATGTTTCATTTTTGTTGTGTCGTTGTGGTGTGTCGTGTTTTGTGTGGTGGGATGTGGTGTGGTGTGGTATGGTGTTTTGTGTTGTGCTGTTGCGTTGCGTTTCTCTTCCGCCAACAAAATGTTATCATGTATAGATAATAATTTATTCAATTTGGTCGTTGTTGATGACTGAAATTTTAAATGGCACAAAACGTATACCCCTTTAAGACATTTTAACTAGTCGCTGCGAGTGTACATTGTTCACTTGCTGTGTATTATTACGTCATCGGTCTCTTTATCGTATAACATACGTCTAAGTAGGATTATTGAAAAAGCATTTTCAACGCGACACCATCCCCGATCTTCCTTTTGAGCAGTGCATCTCTGCATTTTAAGGCAAACACGCAGTGACACATTCGTTGCTGCAGGCCAGCACTAAAATGGTTAATACACAGCTACGAAATTCTAATCTTGGCTTTTCCAATAAAACGATCGATATTTGTTGCCGTAAATAACATCGTGTCGAGATAGTCAAGACTATGATCTGTACTACATAATCACGACATGGCACTGCAGGGTCTGTCCATATACACTTGTGGCAAATTCCAGTTACTGCTTTATTCAGGTTAGATTTAGACAAATAAAAATAAACTAAAATGCTATCTACTCAAGACAGCACTCCAAAGTATAGTTATACCGAAACAATATTTTGAGACTTTTTTCAGCTATTTAAAAACTCATTATATCTAGAACATGTAGAAACTTAATACAATTTTTTCTTCTTCTTGGTTTCTCAGTAAATATCGTTTTTTAATATTAGCTTTTTGGATATCACTAGAGGAAATATCCACTCTAAAATAGGTAAACTATAAAAATACTAAGACAACTCTCGAGTGCTTAAATTAGTAGATATTGAACAAAATAAGAGAATTCATGCCATCATTTTTGTCGTAATCAATTCTTATTTCCAAGAATTTACGTCATCAAATGTATGTGGCTGACTTTTAAAGACAATACTTCGTCGAGTGCATTAATTAGTAGATATTGTTAATCATAAATGAATTCCTTCAATCATTTTTGTCATCATCAATTCTTATTTCCACAAAATGTACGTCATAAAGTGTATTTGGCTGACTTTACAATGGGTAAGTAAAATACTTTAATTTAAAGACAATACTTCGTCAAGGGCTTTAATTATTAGATATTGTTAATCATAAATGATTTCCTGTCGTCATTTTTGTCGTCACCAATACTTATTTCTAGGAATTTATGGGCCATCAAATGCATGTATTTGGATGACTTTACAATAGTTTTTAAGCTATTGAAGTAAATTTTGATTAAATTCAAGTATTTTTTTAATAATTAAAATTATCAACAAAAACTTAAATTTAAAGACAATACTTAGTCGAGTGCTTTAATTGGTAGATATTGTAAACAAATATGAAAATTCCTGCCGTCATTTTTGACGCCATCAATTCTTATTTCAACGAATTTACCCTCATCAAATGTATGTGGCTGATTTTTTTAAAATATCAATTATGCTATAATTACTAATTTAATTAGATAATGAGTAACATTTTCGGAAAATCTGATGGAGGACACGAAAAGTAATTCAAAAGATTGAGGACAAAAGCAATTCGTAAATAAAATGATGAAATAAAATGAAACAACAAAATCTGAAATTTCTAAACAACTAAATCCCTGCGTCTTAGAAACATGTCTTTTTCTTCTTGGCTTAATTAGGTTAATATTTGTGTGGCCTAATTCAGGAGCTTGGGTTTGATGATGAATCATATAATTGTTGCTGTGCGCGGCGCAATTAATCACCACCACAATCTGTCATTCAGTGTAGTCTCAGGCTCACAGAAGTAATTTTGCAGGCTGGAATTTTTCAATCACTAGTGTGCGATATTTACGCGTAGTATTGCCCCGTATAACATTACGCACACCTGTACGAATGGGATGGCTTCGTGCCACCGATACCGGGGAATTTTGAAGTTCAATCAATCAAGGAAAAGAAGAAGAAAAAAATCCGACCGCGAAACAAGGATGTAAGGCGAACTTGGGTGTTGCAGGCTGTGCCGTTATGACCTTAACATTGTCGGTAGGAGAAAAAAAAAGTCTTTTTTATTAAAGTTCGATCCAGGATACTTCGGGTTTTTTGTGGGTTTCTTTTTTTATAGTGAAATGCCTTATTTTAAGGAGCAATTGCAAAACTAGTACACATACATATCCCGGATTCGTATATGTGACTTGTGGTTCAAGTCTCCAAGTTGAAACCAGGATTCTTTGCTTACCTCCCAAAAAGTTCCTATATCTATGTCGGAAATTCTACAATCACATCTTAATTCAGTATGGTAAGTTTATCAGTTTCTCTTTCGTTGTTTGATAATTAGATTTAATTGTAGAATTTCTCCTCTACCCCATTCACTGTGTACAACGTGCAGGTCTATACAGTGAATGTCAGTGCGCCGTGGTTCGGAGAGTCACGTAAAGCTGTTGGTCCCGTGTATTCAGAAGCATCACCCTGAACACGTTAAATTAGCTGCAGACCTCATCGTGAAGAGTAGGGGATCATCCCGGATCTGTAAACTGTCACAAAAAACTCACGTCCTTAGGTTTTAGGGGCCTTGGTACGATATCAAGTTAACTTGTTCTGTCAAGTAGGGCCTATTCTATAGATATAGATATTACGATTGTCGCCAAAGTAATATTTTGCATCACCATCGTACAAGCAAGCAACAATGAAAATTGGACTGAACCATTGCAAACATTTCCATAAAAATATAGACTTTTTGTGAGCATTGGTAGTCAGTATCACTATCAGTTCTAATTTTAAAGTCGCTTGTACGTATGGCATACGTACAAGCAACCTGAACACTTTCCACGCGGCTATTATAGTTAAAAACAGATTTTTCAGAAACCTTTTCCAATTTTCAAAGTCTATCTCAAGGATTACTGAACCAATACTAGGCATGTTTGTAATTATCTCAATGCATTTCTCATGGTGATTCCAAATAATGGTAATGCAATTCAATAATGTTGAGATTTGTGAAACATTTTGTAAAATGGTTGGAATGTCGTCTGCAGATCTGTAGACGCATGTCGCGTGGAATGTGTGAATAGAACTGATATCAATGCAAAGAAATGTCTATCGTTATTATGGAAATGTTTGCATTGGTTTAGTCCAATTGACATTGGTGCTTGTACGTACATGTATGGTGATGCAGAATATTACTTTGACGTCTATGGTATAAGTATAGAAGTCACTTATACGTTATGAACCGTGCGTACAAGTTTTGCCATACGGCCTCACTACCAGTCATCATCATCCTTCGGCTGCGGAGCAGGCGACCACAAGTTTTCTCCAAGCACAGCGATCTGTAGCAAGAGTGGCTATCTGACGTTCTTGAAACATGCCTTCATTGTCACCAAGTAAGCGATGTATGTACTTCAAGTGTGATGTGCTTGGACGAGGTCTCGTTCGGCCATGTGTTGGTATGTAAGTGGCATACAATTTATAGCAGGCTCTTCATCAGGGAGACGGAGAATATGTCCAAGGAATCTCAGCTGGAGACTTTTTACACGGTTGATAAGAGGCTCAGTCTTGGTCATGTCATAAATGGTGGTGTTTGGGACATGATTCATGCGTTTGATGTTAAGCATTATCCTGTAGCAAGAGGTAGCATATAGGCATTTATTTTGCCCCCCATATCGTGAGATATCACCCAGGATTCACAGCCATACAGCAAAATCGTACACAGGTGGTGCTAAATAATTTCACTTTTGTTGCGATAGCTACTTGAGGACTCCTCCACAGGTGTTCCAACTTCCAGAATGCGCACCATGCCAATGCCCTGCGTCTTTTAAGTTCACTTGCACCCGATGCCATCATATAGAGCCCAGATATCTACCAGATAGCAGTGCAAAACATAGCCACTACATTTCAAATTAAAACACTAGTTACTATAATAGTTTCATCAGCTCCAAATTGACGAAGCCTCCTTACAGCAGAGAATGAATACAGAATGAGACTGGCGCGCTGGAGGTAACAAGCGCAGGCGGTGCATCATATATGCGTGACGCTTGCATGCGGTAAAAACCGCGTGCGTGTGACCATAACCACGCGCGTATACTTGGATTACTTTTGCGTGCGTAGAGATAAAAACCGAATATTTCTCGCCAATTTGGAACTGATTAAACTTTAGTACTTGTAATGCATTAGGATTCGTGTGTATCAGAAAATGAATGTACAGCGTATTTGTGATGAAATACAATTAATCAGAACAAGCGGTAGTCAGATGTTATCACATCACGACAGCAAACAGACTTCCTATCCGTTAGGTCTCATCGGACAAGTTGCAGTGAAATCCAAACAACCAAATGATTCAGGAAAATGAAGAAATAAATCCTGGATCATAATTTGACAAGATTATTTTCACTATTAAGAGCACTATTATTACCTTGATATTATTTGATGGACAAACTGACCGAGTGGAGAGAACACAATCATGACCTGACCTGATTATTTTAAATTACAACGACCTCGAGCAAATTATGCTCATCCCTGATCTTACTCGACTTATAACAAAATCAATTTTCAATTTCAATTTGCCCATAAACTAATCTTATCTGAAATTACTCTACAAGAGTTTTCCGATTTATATATTTTGCTTGTTTTATCCATTATTCTAAATAATAAGAATAGAGGGGAATTGCTCCCCTCCCACTAAACACCCAACAACAACCCGATATAAGCTATAATAAAGCGCAATTTAAAAAAAATGATGAACTTACGTTTTTTAATAAATAACTCAGCAGACAATTAACACTTTCCACGCGGCAGGCGTCTGCAGACGACATTCCAAAAGTTCACAAAATGTTTTAAAAAAAACATATCGTATTGACTTTCAACACCCTATTTAGAATCACTATGAGAAATGCATTGAAAGAAGTACAAACATGCCTAGTCTTGGTTCTGTTATCCTTGAGGTATACTTTGAAAATTGGGAAAGGTTTCTGACAAATCTGTTTTGTATAATATGGTAAAACTAATAGCCGCGTGGAAAGTGTTAAGCAACAAGTACGTAAAATGGAACAGAGACATGAAAAGACAGAAAGCTGGTCTTCCGGCTACAACAGCTGCGGTAGGAAAATATCTGGTGCCAGTATTAAAGGGTAAGAGTAGTTCAAATTCGTCGACCCAACATATCAGTTGATTCCATACTTTTAATTAGACACGGCACTTATCTTCAAACTAGTTTAGCATATAAGGCAACACAAAAAAGTTTGTCTCAGAAACGTTTTGCTAAGTGCTGTGCGATTTTATTTTATTTTAAGAAAAAAAAGCTACGCGCCGAAGATCATTTCACATACCAATGCGCGCTGGCTTCTGAGATAAACCTTTTTTTTTTTTTTGGGGGGGGGGGGGGGGGGGGGCTAAAGAGCACAATGAGAACACTAGTCCCGCTGAACAGGCAGGGCTTGTGTCATGTGCTGCTTACTAAAAGGAATTTCCATACGCAGCATGATACCAATGGCACTGTCAATGAACACATTCTTTCAGTTGTATAAGGGAGCACAACACTATGTCGTCTCCCATTGACTTTACACGCTTCGTACTGTGATTTCAAATCGCTCTAAATCCAGAGTGCTCGCGATAAAAACAACCAAATTTGGATATGTTTTATATTATTCTGTATACTTTAACATTATCTGGGTTTAAACATAGAAAGGCCGTCAAGATTTTTTGATATCAGCAAATATAGCGGGACCTAGTGATTTCGTGGCATGTTATTCGGCTCTCATCCCGGCATGCACCGTGTGGGTAAATCGGCCGGTAAAATAATAACACAGCTTAAATTGACGTATTTTCTTTCTTAATTATTAAAAACATATGTAAGCTAATCCATAAAACATAAATTTGATATCACTACCCGTTAATATCATGCCGATTTTGCCCGTTCATTCTGTCAAAAGGAACTATTATCGTACTCAAGTTTTGCCGGAAGTGCCGCGCAAAACCGACTTAGTGGTGTGCTCCCATAACCTGGATATAATTATCGAAATAGAATTATTAGAATAAGTGGCCTATTGCTATGTGTGTAGCGGCGGCCTATCTCAATTCGTATGTCACCTTCATTGGCTTTGTACCCCCCCCCCCCCCCCCCCCACACATTTTGTGTTTCTTGTAATATGCATGTTCTTTGAGCAGCAGTAAACCAATTGATTGGCCCATTAGAGCTCTTTGTATAGTCATCAGTTTGATGTCTAATCATCAGTTTATTAATAACCTTATTAATCTCCGACGGACCTCGCAGGCAGGTTCAATCAATTGGGCGGGTTTTTTAACACAAATATATGTTGGTTAATTTTTCAACAATTTTTAGAATTTTTCAATAAAATTCAAAATGTTCGAAATGTTTCGGAAATGTCCTAAATGTCTTCAAATATGACTCTACAATGTATAGGCTAACGTCAAAGTCACCATGTCACACCCATTAAATTATTCTTCAACCATTGAGTTAATAATTATAGGTCACTAAGTCCGCATGTGTTGTTTCGAGATAAATTGAAGAAATCAATAAACGCGCGCTGATGTTGATGTGTGAATAACTGTCACGACCCCGTGGTGGGAGTGCAATTGTGAACATATCTCACCATTTGCACAAGTGCGCTGACTTTTCTAATTTTTCGAGAAACGAGAAATACGCATTGACCTAATTCATACACGACAATACAAAACAAAATTTACAATTGTTTGCATAGTTTTAATCGCCTTAATAACGAAGAAAATCGTGTAACCGGTTTTATTTCACCCGCAGTAAAAATCGGCGAAACCGAGCTGCGAACAACGAATTAAACCAAAGCGAGTTGTGCGCGCATGCACGGCGCGCACGCGTAGTGAAATTAGACACTTTCAATGCACTTCACAAGTTGAGTTTCCTTCTTTATCGGTTCGTAACGTAAGAGTGTATGAATGACCATCATTTATTAAAAACTCATTGCTCTAAAGCCATGTTTAACAAATCTAGCAACAAGTGGTCATCTCTGTCGCCTCTGCTCGTATAGAACAAATCAAACAATATATCAACACCAGTTTGATTAAATTTAAACATCCATATAACGGTAAAAGGTTACCTACATAACCAACAGCCATCGTGTGTATAGAGATGCAATACTACCGGTTGAATGTCGTTTGCTCAAGATAAACAATGTCTATTTGCATAACAATATGCCTCATTAGTTTAATTACACGGGGTTTAGTTAGCCAGCCGTCACGACGAATGAGTTTCAAGCGAGAACAAGTGACAGTTATAGTGATATCGTGCAAACTGAATCAGTTACATGAATGAAGCTCTGTAATTTTTTCAGTCAACTGATTCAATTAGCTATAGTAGTAACAAACAAGTAGGTGTGAGTTTTGCGCCAGGGATTTACGATGTATTTTATTAGATTTATTGTCCAAATCTAATCAAATACATCGTAAAACTTGACTCTCATCTCGACTTTGTTTGTTACTACATTTAGGTCATTTACTGTTTGATGTAACGTAGCATTCTTCATACTTCTATCAAATTAATATAGTGTTCATTTTGTCACGTCAAACGTGATAAAGTTCTCAGTCTATACTAGTATTACACTAACATGTGTGTCAAATACAAATAGGACAATTGTACATGTATGTTTCGTACAACCGTATTATAAATACAGTATATTCAAACGTGACCATCTTTAGTTCCACGATGAAGCTCTAGTAGTATTAAACCTGATTAAAATTTGAATAATCCATCGTAGTTTCTTTTTAATGAAAATATGGTTACATCTATCATCACATTTTCGTTCCGCTCACAACAATGGTATTTCATTTCTAATTCCGATTGTGGTAAGGTTTTCAACTCCGACTGAGTGAAAACAAATACCTTACTCTAAAATTGACATATTTTCTGGCAAATGCAAGGTATGATCATTTCTGAAAATACATTTAAAGCACCATTAAGTGATCTTTTTCCATTATAATGAGATTTGACTTATCAGGAAAGACCTTCGTGGAATCATTAATCTATCTTGACTCTTCTTTCCGTAGAAACCATCACAGATCTTTATTAAATCATATTCAAGGAAATCTGCGTCCAATTGGAAATTGTGAACATATTGAATAATGAAAAAATGAAAATAAAAGACATTTGCTCAGCATTTCCGAAGGCCTCTTAATGCTTGTCACTGTTTCTGTATCTTGATTGAAGATCACGACCAATTGAATCATGGAGGACATGACATTGCTTCAGAATATAAGTCACGGATGGTCTTCAAAGCTATTCATGGTAAACATGAAAATGGGTAGAAGCCATTGAGAAGAATATTGTTAATTTTGATTTGATTTACATGTAGGCCTACATGCAAACTATCAAATTCGTGAATTATACATTAAAGTTGGCAAATAAGCTCTATGATTTCAGATGGTTGTTTGTACATGTGTTAACATTACGTAATTATGTGAAAACCCCAAAAATCTTTTCTCTCAGTGCCCCTTTAACACTTTCCACGCGGCTGTTGGTTTTACCAAATACAAAACAGATTTTTCAGAAATCTTTCTCAAATGTCAAGGTCTATTTGAAGGATTACTGAACCAATACTAGTCATGTTTGTACTTATTTTAATGAATTTCTCATGGTGATTCCAAATATGGTAATGATATTCAAACATTTTGACATATTTGAAACATTTTGTGACATTTTGGAATGTCGGCTGCAGCTGCCTGCCACGTGGAAAGTGTTACTATACTAAATAGATCACATAGAATGAGCAATTAAAGAGTGTTTCTCAGGTGAGGTTTATTGAGATACAACCAGAAACATCTTGGGTGATATTTCGATCCGTATTCTCGTTACAGTGTGTAATTAATGAGTGTGGGATGGATATATTCGTACTTAGATTAATTGATTTGCATAATGGCGGTTTATTGTGTTAGCCTTCAAGCTATTGATATTCCAGTCGGGATTCCAGTAATAAATCTGACGTGGAATATTCGTCTCGTGAGATACGTTCATAGAGTGTTCTTTTGACATTTAAAGGGCACTCTATGCCCCTTTATTGGAATTTAAGGGCATCGTATACCTCTTAATTGAGTAAAAGTAAAAGATGCTCAAATATCAAATTGACAGCACTTCTTTCTTTTACTGCAGCGCAATTTTACGTGTTGCCGAATGTGCACCTTATACTAGAGGAATGATCATGCGTAACCCAAAGAAGATTTATTGTGTAGTTCAGCATGCTTAGCACCACCATTACATTCCAGTTACCTGTATATTTGCGATATAATTTTTGACAGGTTGAGAGGCAATGAAGCTATGCTGGCTCCATGGACACCTGGACCACATGTCGGGACCTTGCATAGCCAAAAGGCAGTCTCCAGTCTTGCCACATGTCTTGCCACATATTGACTTCCAAAGCCCACATTGGGCTTATTTTTAGAACTAAAATCTGCTCTAGGGATAGTTTATCGTGACTTTTCTTGACATTTGAACTTTTGATTTTTCAAAATCTGAAATAGCACTAGTTTTTAAAACAAATTGAAGTTGAATCGCAACTAATATGTGTTATTCAAACAATAAAGAGTCTTTAAGAAACACAATATAGAAGACTCAATTGAAGTCACATCAATTGTGCTACTTGCAGCAGGATTTTCTTAAAGACACTTGTTTAACAACATTATAAGCCTTTCATAGTAATGTAATTTCAATGGGAACCAGTACACTGGTGGTGACAGAAATCAATGGTTATGGAATGAAAGTGAAGCATACTGGTGTTGCTCAAGAAATCTTCTTTGTGCGTAACCCATAAATAGGCCTACCAATGGTATCAATAACCAATTTCTTACCGTTGTATCGCGAATGCAGTCATCAAAATGATTAGGAAACGAAAAATCTAAACATAACAAAAAGTATGGAATAACACTTTCCCCTAGGCTTTAGCATATTTAGTGGCCAAATAGTAACACTCAATGCACACTTACAGCGAGACCTTCTTGGAGTCAACTGTAAATGACACTTACAAAGGTCTTATTTTGACTCCAAAATTGGTGTAATCGTCAATGATATGGGTGTGCACATTAATTTACGGTGACACCGATAAGTGTCCAACGGACACCTTTCAGTGATCATTTAGTGATTTACACCAAAACTGGTGTCAGATTAATTGAAATAACTCCAAGGGCGTCAATAGTTGGCGGGAAAGCTCACGGTTTTTAGAGGTGTCGAAGCAGCATGACACCAATTGGTGTAATTCTGACACCAAATTGGGCGTCTATCAACATATCAACGCATGCGCCTTGGCACGCAAAAGTTTTCTCGTCGCCATTTTGTCCGCATGTTACGAGCCGGTAAGACTGGTAAGTACCGATCTGCTCCATTTCCAGACATTTTTGATAATAATTATGATACAATAAGCGTAATGTAAGCCTTGTTCATGTTGTTTAATATTGCGCCAACTAACTGATGAAATAAATTACAATATCATAGTCAGAGACTAGCATTTTGTTAGCCTGTTGTGCCAGGACTCATTTTGGACTGTGTCAGTACATGGACCTACTACTAGTACTAGTACTATGTGTGTGTTCGTCATGCATGCATACGATGATACGTGCAACATTACATATAGCCCGATTCATCTGGCTCAGTGGTCGTCTTTTTCATACGGACGTCTTGCATTACGCCAATTGTATCATAATTATTATCAAAAATGTCTGGAAATGGAGCAGATCGGTACTTACCAGTCTTACCGGCTCATAAACATGTGCTAGAGGTGACAAATACTCATTTTCCCATTTCCAAAAATTACACCCCAATTAGGGTGTAAATGTATCTCAATATGACATATAAGAGAGTCAATTTTACACCCCATTTGGGGTGTAATGACATTTTTCGAAAATGGGTCCTCAGGTAACTACCCTAGGTGTCAAAATGAATATGACACCCAAAGGTGTCATATTTTACACCCATAATGGTGTCAATTTGACACCTTTAGGTGGCCAACTGAGGACCCATTTTTTGACACTTGTTTTAGTGTCAAAATGACACCCAAATATTTTTCAGTGTAGTTAACAAAGACTCCTTTTCAGGGTCAACTATGCACCGACTGAAAAAGGGGTTAAATATGACACTTTTCCAGTAATTTCTTACCCTTTTTTGTGTCAAATGACCAATAAAATGACAGAAAAAGAGTACTATTTAACCCTATTTCAGTCGGTGCATAGTTGACTCTGAAAAGGGGTCATTTTTACTACCTATTTTTAAGTCTGACTATTGGTATCATTGTTTGCACATTATGACAATAATGACGCACTATACTCTCGACTATACTGCCAAAAACCCTGAAGCTTTGCATCTCCAGGACCTTAAAAACCTCTATTGCCATATGTTAAACTGCAGCCCTCAATATAAGTTACTTATTTTGAGGATAAAAATGTTTTAAGTATTAAATAATGGTTAAGTATAGATTTACACTGAATCAATTCCAGGTATTTTAAAGAAACAAAACTATCGCCTAACTAATTATTATCATAATGACTAGTATTTCTGTATTAATGAGAGACGAGCTAGGCGTCTTTCCTAGTTAACCTACATCGTTTAGGTAAATCAGCTTTTGTGTGAGAGCAATTTTCCTGTAACATAAAATTAATGACAGATGAGCTAGGCGTCTTTCCTAGTTAACCTACATCATTTAGCTAAATTATCTATTGTTAGTGCAATTTCCCAGTTACATGATGAATGGGTAAACGTTGACCACAAATTAGTCCAAATTTATTTGGTATATCGACCGGCAGCGATTTGTTCGCTGTTACCCGTGTGTTGTGAATGTCCTAATTAGTTACAATTGGCCCATGGCATTTATTAAAACATCATCCAGCATGTCCAGTGTTAATATAATAATACCATCGATGGAAACACAATTTGCACCGTTACATTGACCATTTAACACTTTCCACGCGGCGGCAGGCGTCTGCAGACGACGTTCTAAAATATCACAAAATGTTTAAAAAATTTCAAATAATTAAATTTCATTACCATATTAGGAATCACGATGCAAAATGCATTAAGATAAGTACAAACATTCCTAGTATTGATACAGTAATTCTTGAGGTAGGCTTTGAAAGTTGGAAAAGGTTTCTGAAAAATCTGTTTTGAAAAGGTAAAACGAATAGCCTTGTGGAGAGTGTTTTAAGATACAACTCATAGAGGACCAGGCATACAACAAGTTCGACCAGGTGTTTAAATTGTGGATAGTCCTACTACAGTGTGTGTCAAAAGGAAGTTGATCGTGAATTAATATCTTTTCCGAAAAGGTATTTCAAGGTATTTGGTTGACACTAATACTATTACCAGGATTGGTTTGGTGGTGGATTGGCATAAAGGTCCGTCATGTCTGTGGTATTTCAAGGTATTTGTTTGACACTTATGCTATTCCAGGATTGGTTTGTCAATATTCAGCCATATTGTCATTTCAGAAAACAAATTATATAATCCCGGATTTACAAGTTTTCTTCATAATATGAAACACGAAATCTGACAAAAAGGGGAAATGTTAGTGCTGACTCAACTTTTAGCCACAGATTATGGATTGTATCTGTATCATTCTACAGTATTTGAAACTCCCGGGTTCGAATCTCCTTTCTCCTAACTCTTTGTGAATATGTATTCTCTTTGCTTTTTATTTAAAGGGATTTAGCATTTATTGGACAACTGTCAAAAGGGATCTTTTATTCAAACAGGCATAACTCTTGATAGCAATGATTTATTTCAGTGATTCTTTTTTTCTTCATCACTTAAGACATTTATCTATTAAAATATGTATTAATTGCCTACATTTGTCAACTTTTACACCTGTTAGTATCGAATAACCCACAAACATCGTATGATATTACCAGGTTACCAGGATTGGTTTGGTGGTGGATTGGCGCAAAGGTCTGTGGTATTTCAAGGTATTTGGTTGACATTTATGCTATTACCAGGATTGGTTCGGTGGTGGATTGGCACAAAGGTCTGTCTGTGGTATTTCAAGGTATTTGGTTGACACTTATGCTATTACTAGGATTGATTTGGTGGTGGATTGACGCAAAGGTTTGTGGTATTTCAAGGCATTTGGTTGACACTAATACTATTACCAGGATTGGTTTCGTGGTGGATTGGCAAAAAGGTCTGTCATGTCTGTGGTATTTCAAGGTATTTGGTTGATACTTATGCTATTACCAGGATTGGTTCGATGGTGGATTGGGAAAAGGTCTGTGGTATTTCAAGGTATTTGGTTGACACTTCTGCTATTACCAGGATTGGTTTGGTGGTGGATTGGCAAAAAGATCTGTGGTATTTCAAGGTATCTGGTTGGCACTTATGCTGTAACCAGGATTGGTTTGGTGGTGGATTGGCATAAAGGTCCGTCATGTCTGTGGTATTTCAAGGTATTTGTTTGACACTTATGCTATTCCAGGATTGGTTTGGTGGTGGATTGGCATAAAGGTCTGTGGTATTTCAAGGTATTTGGTTGACACTTATGCTATTACCAGGATTGGTTTGGTGGTGGATTAGCATAAAGGTCTGTCATGTCTGTGGTATTTCAAGGTATTTGGTTGACATTAATGCTATTTAAACAGGATTAATTTGGTGATGGATTGGTGCAAAGGTCTGTGGTATTTCAAGGTATTTGGTTGCCACTTGTCGGAAGCATCCTGTAGTATTTCGAAGTAGGCTAATCTTTTTTTATGGAGTAGCCTACTCTCTTATATCAAACGATTGAAAAGTCACTCTTTAAGATTGTGCTGAGAGAAGGATCTTAAAAGAATAAAAATGTTCAATCTAATAGAGTAAAATTTCAATATATCGGACTGAAATTTCACTCTACTAGATTGAACATTTTCAATCTTTTAAGATTCTTCCCTCAGCATAATCTTAAAGACTGACTTTTCAATCTTTTGATTTAAGAGAGTAGTGGTGGATTTGCTCAAAGGTCTCTGGTATTTTGGAGAATTGTGTGTAACGCAAAGGTCTGTGGTGTTCGGAGAATATTGGGCTATAATAGTGGTTGCCTTTGTTATTTGGTGTAACCACAATATTATATATCAAAATAATTAACAATCCCGAATCGCGCATTTATATAGAAAATAACACCATAACATTGTCATAAAAACGATTGAAAACTGACATCTCGAAATACTCAACATTAAATACGTACATCGTAAAAACTCACCTTCACTTGTTTGTTACTACTGACATCTCTAAACATGCCATTTTTTAAATTCGCGGTGATCAAAAAGTTTCAATGACGTCATAGTTATACAATGCAAGTGTGCAAATTTGAACAACAATAACCATGACATCATCGAACCCGGTACGTAAATCACCGCGAATTAAAAATAAATAAATGGCATGTTGAGAGATGTCACTTTTTATTCGATTTTAATGATAAGTATGAGTATCTTTTTTTTCAATAACTACGCGATTTGGGCTCAATAAATATTTTTCGAACATGCACAATGTTGTGCTTGCTGGAGTCCTTTTTAAAACAGAAAACATCTGTAGTAGCCTACTTAAAAGTAGGCTACTACAGATGTTTGCTGACCACTGTTGCACATTGCACTGCATTTGTATAGCCTTATGTAACGCATTGTCTACATACACCATAGCTAGATGTTATGATAACCTGATTCTGAGGCTTCTCTAGTATCCATGGTACCTATCTATTTGTCCACATTATTTGTATTTATATTGTAACAAGACGCCCCTACCATAATCTTGCAGAAAGTATTAAATAATTTGAAAACAATATTCATGATCGCCTATAATGACTTGTTGTATGTTATCATTTCCTTATTTTATAATCAAGATAAAAGGAAATATTTAAAAAAAATCATTTTGCATTTTGCCTCACCACATTAATGATTTTATTTTGAAATAAAATGTTGCAATAATCAATAGGTCTATTGATACTTATTTCAAAAAGTCATAAGAAAACATTATAATTACCATACTTATTAAAACAAACAAAACACACTTACTTGTTGCTTAAGCTATGTCCTTTTTTCAATGTACCAATCTCTTCTTCGATATATATATATCCAACTTTACGATTAATTTGATAATTATCTTAATCTAACCATGAAGAATTTCTTCCGCGCAGATATTGTCTATTTCAGTACTTTTGATCTTTCGTGTAAACGATTTAAGTATTTAAATCCAAGATACGAGTGCCAGGCGATGTTGCCGGGTTTTCCTCAATCCACTGCGGCGAGCAAAAGTGTTAATGAACCAGTACACATAGACGCATGGTAGTAGTTGTAGTGGTGGTATAGCCTATAGTGAGGTTTCATTAAGTCAAAAAATATCTTCTATATTTGCATATTTGTCCCGGCATCGTTCATCGGAAATTGCCTAGGAAATTAGATGAGGGTCATTGTTTGTACATAGCCATGCACAGCCGGGATATATTGATACTAACATTTATAGCGAGCGAGCTGTCCTGCGAACGAATTCTCGCGAGTATTAACGAGACAACGTATTATTGGTAGATAGCTAAACCACTCCCCCCAAATCGTGTACAAATGACAATCATTCTGTGACAAATCACTGACGTCATCGTGAATTAAAAGTTACGTCAATACCCGGGTGAACAGATTTCGAAATTTTAACTTTTGATTTTCAAAATATCGCAACATCATGCGGCGGGGACGCAGGTATTTGGGCAGTTATTAATTAAACCTTCATCAACACCTTATGAATACAGCTTTTTAGACAGGTATTTATTATATACGTATCTCGGGCAAACTATCGAAAAATATCGAAAAATCCCCCCCCCCCCCCCCCCCCCCCCCTCTTTCTTACAAAGATAGCTTTTTAAATAATATACTTCCGGAAAGAGCAATGCATCGCTTGGTTTCCAAACGAGCCGCAAGTTGTATCAGTTTACTACTCCAATGTTGCTGGAGGCGTAAGTAATATGAAGCGGGACGGCGACGCTGTATTGACCCGTAATACAGCCTGTTGCATGCTCGGTTTGCCCGTGTGGTGCGATATTCGCTGTTTTAAAGCTACGGATTTTAAAGGAACCCAACAAACAGGCTGCAGAGATTATATCGAGCACAGCTTTTTGTGACATTATTATGTTGTTCCTTTTTTTATACAGTGTTCTTGTTATAGGATTCCGCGCATTCATAAAGATGATCGAAGATGGAGCTATGAAATTTCACATGAAAGTTTGTTGTCACAACAAAGCGTGAAACTTCAACAATCTACAGGATCTTGAAAAAAAAACCAATTTTTCTTGCAAATTGTCGATATTGGACCCCTTAACACATTACACGCGTAACGCGTCCGACTTAAAAACACACCCCTTATTTCGCTTTTTTGTGACACGCATACTAAACGTTGACCTCCCCATAACAAAGTGTAAGACTACAGTTTTAAATCAGTTCCAAATTGGCGAGAAATATTCAGTTTTTATCTCTCCGCGGGCAAAAGTAATCCAAACAAACGCGGCGCGATTATGGTCACCCGCACGCGCCACGCGTATGATGCACAGTGCGATTGTTGCCATTGTTGCCTCCATGCGCGCCCGCGTCCTTATGTATTCATTCGTATTGCATTGCACATCGATAAACAACCACTGATTACTGAAAATTGCATATCTTAAATTTGATTGTTTTTCCACTATAAACAAAGATGTGTCGTTAATAATTATTGAACAGTTAGGGGAGAAACAATCAAAACAGATCAGATTCAGCCCGTTAATTACATTTTTTCTCTCGATCAAAAGTGTAGCGAATACACTTGTTTAGCATAAATTGTCTTTTTTTAGTAAACTGAAACGAGATTCCATGTGTTCTTATGCTATTACTAAACTAGAACAAGTTTAAGCTTTACACATGTTTACTGGTATATAAAAACAAAATGAAAACGTGCCTACTACTAATAATGAAGTTTTCTCATAATTCTACCCAACCCGTGCTACTCAGCCCTCATGATTCATGACACGATATATTTAGCGTGGGCTTATGAAAAACAATCATCACGTTATGCTTTAACATGTCATGCTTATTATAATAATAATAATATTAATAATAAATATCAAAACTAGAACTAGGATTTATACAATTCAAATCAACCTGTGTTTCTATTCAGTCCCTCATGAAGTATATCATTTGATAGGCCTATTTGTGGCGTCTTTTCTAGTGTTCTGTTCATTGAATTGGGCAGAAGATCTATATTTTATATGTATACATGTATGTATAATACGTGACTTCAATATTCATCTTGGGGTAATGGCATTCCGACTCTTTCGGTATTTTTGTATATGTTATAAATTATCAGGATCATAACGCCAATTTTGGATTGGATAATGCCCGTTTCATCACTCTCGCTGTATTATATCCATCAAGATTTGCCTTGTTTCAATAGACGGGCTACACCGCAGTCCAGTTCTGAGGGTATGTTAGTATTCATCTTTTTTAATAACCATCCTAAGCGCAAAGGCCTTTCCTCCTTCAGCATAATCATAATAGAATCTGCATCTAAGGGGCGGGAGGGGGAGGGGGGGGGGGGGGGGGGGGCATATTTGTAATATTTTTTTGTTGGGGCAAGTCCCATGTATTTGGCCCTTGGTTGGCGATAGTTTGAAGCCAACAAAAAATTGTATTCAAATGTAATAATATAAGTCAATTATAATTAGATTTACAACATGCAAATGTAAATTTCATCGGCTAGTTGAAGTAATGTTACTAAGGTCTCACTCTCAGAATAATCTATAAAATTAAGCTACATTGACTTGCTAAAAACTTAATATTATTTGGATATTAAGAGCTCACAATTTAATAATTAAATATGCGTCGATAGCATATATTTATACAAAATAAAGTTTGAATGATTAAGAAACGTTTGTCCAAGTTGATAATTCGTTGTCGTCATAGAAATGCCTCAACGTCCATCCTTTTTTCATATTGAGATGCTATTAGCACAACTAAAATATTGCTTTTCTACATGTACATTCAAAATTCTTTGGATTAATGCATAATTCGTTGTCGTCATAGCTATGCCTCAACGTTCATCCTTTTTCCATATTGAGATGCTATAGTATTTGTAAAATATTGCTTTTGCTACATTCAAAATTGATGCACATTTTTGCGTGAAGAAAATGTATGTGAAATAAATGCGTGAAGAAATGTATGTGAAATAAATGCGTGATGCGGTATGCAACCAAATGCTACCTAATACCAAATTCCCCTTTGTGTCGACTCTCCTCTCAACTTCTCTGACAGCAACACATTTTCATATGCTTTTCAGCATGTTTACATTGCATATCAATTTACTTTCCAGCATTTTTATATGCTTTTCGGCATGTTTACATTCGTAATTTTCACATTTCATGTCAAATACATACTTTTCACATTTCATTGTTCATGCCTACAAATACATATGCTTTTCACATTTTCATATGCTTTTCAGCATGTTTTCCTTGCATATCATGTATAGCACAATTTCATATGCTTTTCAAGCATGTTTACATTGCATATCATTACATGTTAACACCTTTTCATTATGCTTTTCAGCCTTTTTACAAGTAAACATGTTTACATTCATGTTCACATCACATTTCACATGTTTACATTACATATCAGCATTTTTACATGTTCATGTTTACATTCATGTTTACATTCATGTTCACATCATTTTTCACATTTCACATTACTTGCCTGTCATATGCTTTTCAGCATGATTACATTGCCTGTCATGTATAGCACATTTTCATATGCTTTTTCAGCATGTTTGTATATGCTTTTCATTCACATAATTTTCATAGTTTCAATCGCATGTATAACACATTTTCATATGCTTTTCAGGTTTACATTGCATATCATTATATAACACATATGCATTTCGGCATGTTTACATTCATGTTCACATAATTTTTACATTTCATGTTTACATTTCATGTTTACATTTCATGTTTACATTTCATGTTTACATTTCATGTTTACATTTCATGTTTACATTTCATGTTTACATTTCATGTTTACATTTCATGTTTACATTTCATGTTTACATTTCATGTTTACATTTCATGTTTACATTTCATGTTTACATTTCATGTTTACATTTCATGTTTACATTTCATGTTTACATTTCATGTTTACATTTCATGTTTTTTGAGTTCTTGATTGATATGGTTGACTATTCTATCATGTCTTTTTATATATCTCATGAATACGCATACATCCATTGAGAATGTGTGAAGTAGCGTCAAATTGATTATAACAAAGATTGCATGATTTGGGGTATGAGTTTGTGTGATAGCGCTTTATTAAAATAATGAATAACATTCAAGTAAATGTAAACGGGTTTTAAGCATGAATTTGACGAGATTGTCTTGAATGACCATGTTATATACATAATAATGTCCAGAGAATACGTAATATGGTTCAAACCTCATTATTTTATTAAACAACTATGTTATAGGCCTATACATAGTTGTTTGACATTTGAAAATTAATACCTGATGTGTTAATATTCTACCTGCGAAAGCTTTGATCTGAATCTTGCAACACGTTTATTATAATGATTTGTTTTAATGTGATTGGACACGGCAGAGTGGGTTCTAGACGATGGAGACTTCATCATCGTTTGTACTCCTAATAACATAACATCCCCTACATACAACATCACGTGAATTATAGTAAATAAACGCATCGGTGTGAGATTTTTTTGCCAGGTGTATACAGTTTAATATTGTGAGTGACCTCTGTATTGATAGCCTGTATAAAACAATAGCGAATCTTTTTAATTGAAATCTAATCACCGACACAATTCGAATGCCAAGAGTAATTCTGGAATCAACGCCTCATTGCATCCATTTCTCTGATCAAGGAAAGACGCTTAGTTTGTGTGGTGTATTTGGACATTAGGATTCAGAAAAGGAAACCTATCAGTTTAAGGAATACTTAACGAAGATATTATGATGGAAAATATTCTAAAACTAATTTTACTGGGTAAGTGTTTATTGAATTCATCAACGATAACGTGATGTAACAATAGGCTTTCATCTTTTCTTTTATTGAAGTTCTTTTAATTATCTGCGAAGCCCAACAACTTAAAAAATGTTAGGCTTCACAGATAATTTATGTTTCAAAAGTCAATAGAGTGATTGAGCTTTTGTAGTCAAATATATTGTCATGAAAAGTATTCTAACTGACATTTCCTGATATTATGTAAGATCCACAGCTATCTCATGTTTGACGCATCTCGTGAATGCAACCGTCGTCAATGGAAACGACATTATTTTTGTTAGCGAAAATTATTATAAAATATATGTCCATTTCAAACAAATACATTATGCTCTGCAACTCGTCCCAATAACCGACCTTTCATGGCGAGCCTTTTTTCTTTAAATTCTCTTCATGACTATGGCACATTATGATTATTATAATCAAAACAAATAATTGTCTATCATAGCGTCACGATTCTATATCAGTGTCCCATGCGCCTGGTGCGTATCGCGACGGCTGGTGCTCTTGTTATGGAATGCAGTGCATCGCAAGACCGCGTTCAACCTTTGGTGGAAGCGAGCGCTCAGATCATGACGCTATGGTCGATATTTATTTGTTTTGATTATAGTTTAATATCTCTTGCTTGTTATTGCAATATTTTAGTATTCTGGATTCGTATGATACGAACCCAAAACATGAATTATAGTTTCGTATTGCATAATAACAAACGGGGATAACGAATTCAGTAGGCCTAGACATCAAGGGATATATGCTAAGTTTAAGGCCTACTAATACATGTAGGAAACAGGTAAAACCAGGGAGTTTAATAGTAATAGGAGAGGCTATTCGAATCGCGAAAATAAAGCCTCCCATATATGGGCATATGGGCGTGATTGCGCAAAATGTACATTGCAAAATGGGGACGCTATCTTGACAACGCCATGATTGACAGCACGAAAGTCCTTATAAGGGACATTGAGACGCGCGATGTAGCGCGGTGTACCTTTTGCGTCAACTCATTAGCATAAATGTACCTTGTAAATCGAGGGCGTTAAACACCAGAGGCTTCGATGTCGGCAATGGGAATCTGTGTACAGTGGCACGGGCCTGGTAAAATATCAACATTTTTATTTACAATTGCTTGGAAGCCGATGGAAAGCAACATCATTACTCACGTGGTAACACTGCGCACTCACCCTTGCACAGCCGCAGCGCGCGGTTTTGGTGATACATGAAACGACTACGCACGGCACGCTATGTGATCAAAATTAATGGTAATATCTACCAACATTAATGGTTTTTGGAAAGATAATGAATTTGATCATACTTATAGTGCTTGGTACACTTATTTTGAAATATCATACCCATCATTTGTCTCTAAGTTAGTTCACTTTCACTGTCTAGACATTTCTTAGGCAACTTAGAAAGAATAAGAGGATTTAAAGAAAATTGTTAAATTGTAAAGAAACAAAAGGCCTGAGAGACTTAGTCATTTTGGAGTAAAAGTAGGTTAAATAACAGTTAAAAATTGTGTTTTCAGCATACTAAATGTTAAACATTTCCCACGGCCTTGCAACCTCGCCCTTTGCCCAACAACTCAAATTTTCTTTCTAGCATATTTTTGAAATCTGCCTACAAATTAAACCAAAATAATTTCCCGACACTGTCGGCTATCGAGCTCGATTTTTTTGCGTGCCGGATTTGGTGACGCCACCCTCACTCGCTGCTCTCAATTTGTTTGACCCACCCCCCCCCCCCCACCCCGCTCTCAAATGACTCGGCGGCACATTTCCCGAAAACATTTTTACAAAAGCTCGACAACCAACACAACCGTTTGCCCGTACAACGCTCGTAAGTAAGAATCCATCAAATATTAAAAAACACTGGTCAAAATCGAAACTCCCATTGTCCGCTCTGATCTTGGTATTCTTTTGTTCACTCAGTTGCAATTGGCTCAACCCGATTACAGCAGCGAATGAATCCAATTGAGGGTGGGTGCTCAAAACCCTCGCATGGCGCAACGGCGCAACATAATGCATTGTGAATTATATGCGTGACGCTTGCGTATGCTAAAATGACGCGGGCTTACGGTTGGATTATATTCGCGATCTGAATTTGGAGGAGATTAATCTATATAGTTTGATCAGTTCCAAATTGGCGAGAAATATTCGTTTTTTATCTCTCCGCGCGCAAGCATAATCCAATAGGCTTTTTAAGCCTGGCCCGAGCAATTTGCTTGAGCATGGTCCCTTTCAGGACCCAAGCGTGTGTCCGTATACACCGACCGTGTAAACAAACAAACAAACAAACAAACGCACGCGTCACCATTGACCATGGCGTCACGCGTAGCGCCCAGGTCCTTCTGTATTCATTCACTACTGTAAGGCTTCGCCATTTTAAAACTTATCAAACCATAGTAATATATAACTATTGTTATTGTCATCATCATGAGGACGCATTTGAATTTGCTGATTTCAAGTGCACGGCGTGGAGCGTGTATAATAAATATAATTTACTATTGCTTTCTCCTACTTTCAAGCTGGCATTTTTTTTTAAAATTCTACAGGGTATCCCCCCAAAAATAAAACTTGACTGTCCCTAATGAAGTGTCTTGACATGATTTTGGTGCAATTTCATCATTTTTTACCAAAAACTGATTTTACTACGTTTGCAGCAAATTTTGAGCCAAAAAAGTGATTTGTTGTCAAAATTTAAAAATACCCTAGAATTTGTAGTCAAAATTGATACCCAAAATGGATTCTCCGACTCATTTCCTTTCCAAAAATGTATACTTGTATATACATCACTTTATTAGTTCAAAAGTTACAGCGCTTGATAAATTTCATGCTTTTTGGGTTCCGGACAACTACTGTCAGAAAGGGACATTTCAAACGAAATCATAACAACCGGAATTACCGAACTGATTTTTGTAAATCATAGCAAACTAATTCGCCTTTATTTTTCGTTTGACATTTTCCATGCCGACACTAATTTAAGAAGTTACGATCACCTAAAGTCACCTATAGCCTCTGGTATCAGTTTCTTTGATCTTTTTGTCTACTTTGATGTGCCAAGTTAATACGCTATTAGGCCTAGCCCTTCAAAGAAAATAAAAAAATATATATATATACAAATTGTTTAATATGGCGTTGGTGATGAAATTATCTCTGAATTCGTTCAACCATATCTTGCATTAAGGGTTGTAACCATGGCAACTCGTAAATAAACCTGTCTTTTTCGGTGATATCTCACAATTATCTTCGCATGAAGAAATATTCAATATGCTGATGGTCATTTTAAAGGTCAATATTAATTAAAAGATTTTAGGTAGATCTAGAACAGTAAGTATGAACTGAAGCGTTATATTAACAACTTGGATATTTCTAAAGTAGTTAAATGATGATATGGTCGTTTACTAATGGATAATTTTAAAAGTGGTACGATAGATGGTCATTTGGGTTAATAGGTTTAAAAAAATTAAAAATTTTTTTTTTCATTAGTAGATCGTAGTTTCTTGAGAGGTCGTTGACTGAAGTAGTTTGTTCAACGGCGGTCAGCGGCCACAGGTCCAACCTGTCCTAATGAGCTATTCCAGAAAAAAAAATAGAGGAACAAAATATTATTTCAAAATAAATTGAGTATATAGAGGAATAGTGATAATGAACATTTGTTTGAAATTCCGGGAACGTTAATGATTTTTTTTTTAGGAATTCCGATCAATTTGATGATTTCAGGCTTTGCTTTAAAAATGTATGGGAATTCCGAGTTTCTCTATAGGGTGGCTAATTAATTGCGAGACAAAATATCTGAAATTCCAGGCCTCGACTATCGAAAAAAGTTTGGAATTCCAAATTCCTCTATAGGGGTGCACATTTGTTCTGGAATAGCCATTTGATGGGGATTGCAACTGCTGAGTAGAAATTCGCAGATAAAAGAGCTATCGTTACTAATACAACGTATATTGACCATTGTTTAACGTTGTTTTATTATAAATATTGTTTCCCACTAATTCGGTTGAGTTAGCTCTTGTTTTGTAATATATTGAAAAGAGGCCGGACGTAGTCATAAAACAAAGTCCTTTTTAAGATATTCCTGATAATTATAAAACGTGCAGTTTAAATGGTCCCATGATTCCTCGATAACCCTAATCCACGAGGCACCTTTTCCAAAGAATTTTTTTTCGCGGCCAAATAATAGCGAGGGGGAAAAGTGCCCCCACTCCCCGGGGCTCGAACCCCGGACCTCTGGGTTCAGAGGCAGACGATCTACCGCTAGACCACGGGGGAAAACCATACATGGCGGAGTATATTCCGCCCTGTATATACCCTGGGGCCATTATTTCATCGAAAAACTACCGAGCCGGGTGACACAAGCACGCCGCATCGTAGTAATTCGTAGTACTCAAGAGTGTTAGGGTTAATAAGGGACTTTCTATTTCACGACATTGGTAAACTCACAATTATGGGCAATTGTCATCACCGCAATAATTATAAAACGGCCCCTTACAGTCAAATGTGAGTTTACTGTTGCCCGCGCGCGTCCAAAAGTCACCCGCGTGATATATGTAATATTAAAAAAATATTTCATCGTTTAAAGCTTTTTCACTCTTTTTAACACTTTTCTGGCGATAAAATTAGCCGATGAGCCGCATTTCAATACTTCCGGGTTGGGAAAACATTTCTGGGAAGTAAAAAACTCTGCACGAACCTTGCAACTGTCGCTTTGTATTGAAATGTGTGCATTTGAAGCATATGCGTAGGCACGGCAATTGATTACTGCGTAATCGCTTGTGCGCATGACGTCACTTCAAAACATTGCCGAGTTATTTTTAGCGTCCGTAATACGTAACTCAATTCTTTGCCGAGGGTCCGAGTTATTTTTAGTTTTTTGCCGAGCGTCCGCAATCAGCCGAACCGCCGAACTTCTTTAGAGTTTCCTAGTGCATTCTGGGTAATATTTCAGGTTTGTTTACGATCGCCATCTATAAAATTCTTCGAGCTAGCGTAAAGAAAAAAATATTAAACAGCGAATATCTCATTAATATTCAAAATAGGGATGTAAATATGAGTAGACTCCTCTATAAAAGAAACAAAATGCAAAGCCAAGGCAGTAGGTGGTAGTAGGACATAATTAACAGCATTTGAATTGCATTCGTACCTTGAATAATAGTTAACAACGTCGACAATATTAAATCAGGTGACTTTACCCCAATATATTACAATATTAGTATTAAATAGTCACCTCGTCCTGCTTTTCAAAAACGCAACAGTAAACTCACATTTGACTGTAAGGTAAGGTACTGTAAATGTGAGCCAAGGAGTCTCGAGATTTTTTTAAACGAAATATTTATCCCTAAGATAAAATCAGCGTAGTTTATGTTATTGTCAATGTTTGCTTTATTTTAATAATAATAAAATATATCATAAATGAGAGATAATAAGATAATTATAAAAATACGAGCGTATAAACATATTGGCCATATTGGGCGATCGCGCGAGGAACATCATCACGCGAATGCGGGCAGTTTCGGTACTATGATACTTGCGATGTGCCGATTGATGTTTTGCTTTCACATCGACATAACGTGAAATCTGATCGACATCTACGCATTTATCTGGTTTGGTTGCCTTCTACAGACGTATTCGTATTGACATCCAACTCACCCGTCTGCTAGAGAGATAGAAAAAGATGGATAATGCAATGTTAATGAGATATAACGCTAAGCTACAACACTACGCTGATTTACCATTCCATTAACACTAAACTTCCTCATTACTACAAATCCCTTCATTATACTAGCTGCTGGTATTAGTACGCACTTCCCCAATCTCGTGGCGCGATTAGGTGGGCTATCCTAAGATTTTCAAGTTGACCCTGTGACTCAATTGAATAAGGGCTGGATTGCCACACAGGCAACACGGGTCCGATTCCCGGAGTAGGCGCGTCTTCTCTCCAGATAATTTCATTCCCCAATTCACGCCTTGTGAGTTAGGGTTTATGCAAATTGCAAAATTTGGACCAGTACGGTACCGATGGATAAAATGTGGTCTAAGGATATCCTCTATATTTAAAATTTGCCTGAAAATATTGATTTTTTTCTCTCTAGCTTGCTGGTTACCCACTGGAGTTGCATACGTGTGTATACTAAAACTTCGTTGGGACCATTCGGTTGGCAGAGAGAGGTGGGCAATGCCAATGAACGATATTTGCTTCTGTCAAGGCGTTAAAGCCCCTAGAAACCGCGGACCTGTTAGCTGTCAAGTAGTGAATCAAGAAGGGAATGGTGGATCAGACCTATGGTACACGGATAATCCGGGTCCCCTCACCAAAATGGAAAATTGGACTCCAGAAAAGCTCAATCAGCTCCTAAACAGAATCGATTTCTGCAGAAGGCATGGTATGTTAATATTTTCTTTACCAAAGATGTACATGTAGGTACAACTCCTTTGTTAATACCAGATCTCAATAAATGTATGTTGTTTGTTAGGTTGTCTGCTATTTCAAAATGAGCTGGTTTGACACTTGGTTGCATCAAGAATCAGTAAACGATAAACCTATTCATGTGATGCCTCCAATTCAATGGCTATAATATAACCGCAAATCGGCTGCGCAAACCATTATTTTATTTCTTAGATTTTGTGTATTGAAATCAGTCCGACTAGAAAGGCTGTTCGTATATATGTTGTCATCCTAATTTATTTCATTAGTTAGACCTAAAAAAAATTGCGACCAACCCTAAAATCTGAAAATCTAGGACCGCGCTTTTTTCCTCCTTTTTTAATATTTTTTTATATGTTATTAAAAACGATTTTTTTTTAATATTTCAGAATTATTTTAAATATCATATATTGGTTATAATTGATAGCAAAATGTGTTCTGTTTAGGTTTAACTGCAACTTAAACGTATGAAATTGTCAATTACTCACTTATTTGTTAAATATTTAAAGTTGAAATGTGTATTCTTGTGTAGAATGTGTTTGGTTTTCTAAAAAAATATTAACAAATCGAGCGACCGACACAGATGTTGCCTTTTAAAGGGCAAGTCAATTACTTATTTTACAGTAGCCTTACCCTTATCAGCTCTTATACTTGAAACTTAAAGTCATGAAGTTCTACAGGTGCAACGGAATTAATCGTTCAACACGCAAAATCTTCGTTCATTATGTAGTTTGGGCTTCAGGGACAATACTTGTTTACGGGGTGTTTGCAACATATTTTGGTCACGCATGCTTACATCGTTATATTTGACTGTCCCCGAGACAAATATGCAGGGGGTACATTACGCTACAAGGCCCGCTTAGCAGCGCTATAAATTGTTGCCTTAAAATTTAAATATTCGCCTTCCATCAAAGGTGGTTGCTATATGACATAATTCTCGTGTGCAACCAACCAACTGTATTGCAACGCCCATTGAGTAGTTTAAACGCATGAGCGTGGATGTAATTTGCAACATAATGGAAACTCACCCATGCAGTTAGCAAGAAGTACCGCTCTAATTTAAATATACAACCAGACAATCCTTTTGTAGTAATTGATAGCAATAGGTTTACCAGACCGAATCAATAGCGCTCCTAAGCGGGCAATTTATGTCATGTAAGTGCCGATGACAGCATAATTCACAGCGACAAACGGCGCAAAAACATCAAAACAGCCTACCTTTCATCCATGCTCTTGATGGCGTAATTTCAATCAAGAAATTCTTGCTGCGTTTTCCAAAAAGCTTTGTTATAATTTATATGAGGACGTACTGTACTTTTGTCAGCAGTTCAAAGCGAAATAGATAACGCAGCATTGCTATATGTCAACTCTAGTGGGCAACCTTATATTTTTGAAGGAAAAGTAGAAGGCCGTGTTATGTAATATATATACTGTTGCCGTGTTATGTAATATATATACTGTATTGTTTTACTGTATTATTCAAAACGGAGTAGCTACATGTAGGTATAATATTATAGAATGTTTAAGTTGATTGTTTGTTTAACTCTAGATTGAAGTATTTCATTGTTTTTGGTTAATATGTGAATGTGATTTCAAGTGATAGCGTATGACATGGTTATTCAGCCATTCAACTTAAAGAGGGCTAGAGTATACAGACAATTATTTCGTGTACCTTGATTGAATATTCAACTCAATTCTTCAAACGCTTTAATGTGTTTTGATCATGCAATTATTTGTTCATTTGTTTCAGAGATCAACGAATGTCTTTCAAACCCTTGCCAAAATGGCGGGACATGTCAAGACAATAGTGGGTCTTTTACTTGCAGCTGTCCTGATGAATACGAGGGTGATCAATGTCAAATCGGTAGGTCCATTTTATAGACCATAGGAAACATAACGCAATTAAACCCACCGACTGTGTTTCTAACCCCAACCTCTTGAGGGCGCATTGTACTTTTCTAAATAATATTAGACGATGCCGGACATGGGCTCGTTCGTGAATATTCAATAGTAGGCTTACGGTCTCCAGATCACCGAGGGACAATATTTCACCCCATTTCACGAATAAAGAGCAGTCCATATTTGTTTTATATAACGCATGAAAATATTTACACTTGAACACATCTTTCGGCATCTTTCTTAGTGAATATGCTAGTCGATTCTCGACAAAATCAAAAATAAGCTTACTTTTTAAAGTTAGTTTACTCCGAGCAAGTCGCCGAGGAATAATTACTCTGATGCTGAACTCATCTCATCGATAGAGGTCTAGACCTCGTTGCAGAATGCCCTCAACCTCAGGTGAATTGACAACAAATATTTATGATTCATGACCAAGATTCAATGAAATGTTAATTCAGCCGATAAAAGATCTGTGCCAAATAATAATAATGCAATGCAGACGACTTGTTTACTTGTTTTGAAGCGATTCCTCTTTTGCTGTGCACTGAGCGGAGTCCGTACACGCAGATGGTGGTGGAATCGATTTATTGTTTATACCGAGTAGGGCCTTCTAGCGGGCCTTCTAGATTTGTAGAAATTAGAGAACACTTTATGTAGAATGACGATCACATTCAGGTTTTATAAGTGTTCATCACCGTTAAGTGTCCGACGGACACCTTTCAGTGATCATTTAGTGATTTACACCAAAACTGGTGTCAGATTAATTGAAATAACTCCAAGGGCGTCAATAGTTGCGGGAAAGCTCACGGGTTTAAGAGGTGTCGAAGCAGCATGACACCAATTGGTGTAATTCTGACACCAAATTGGGCGTCAATCAACATATCAACGCATGCGTTTTCTCGTCGCCATTTTGTCTGCATGTTACGAGCCGGTAAGACTGGTAAGTACCGATCTGCTCCATTTCCAGACATTTTTGATAATAATTATGATACAATTAGCGTAATGTAAGTCTTACCGGCTCGTAAACATGTGCTATCTCAATATGACTCTTAAGAGAGTCAATATTACACCCCATTTGGGGTGTAATGACATTTTTCGAAAATGGGTCCTCAGGTAACCATAGGTGTCAAACTCAATATGACACTTAAGAGAGTCAATATTACACCCCATTTGGGGTGTAATGGCATTTTTCGAAAATGGGTCCTCAGGTAACCACCCTAGGTGTCAAAATGAATATGGCACCCAAAGGTGTCATAGTTTACACCCATAATGGTGTCAATTTGACACCTTTAGGTGTCCAACTGAGGACCCATTTTTTGACACTTGTTTTAGTGTCAAAATGACACCAAATTATTTTTCAGTGTACCATTACGCAAAATAAGGAGTGCCTTAGTGTTGGGCGCTTCAAAGTAGCATTGCTATAAATCAACCCTAGGGGCGACATTTTATTTTAGAAGGAAATGTAGAACTGCCTTGTTATGTATGCTAAGATTTAATTCTAATCAAAATTTACCTCAAAATATTGCAAATTTGAGGTAATTTTTGAAAAGAAAATCTAGTGAGATTTTCATTTATTTGGAATCTAGTCAAAAACGACTATGGTATGATGATTTGCATTAAATGCGGTACATTTTTTTCTCAATGTCTCAGATTTGGAGCGCGTATTCATAACAGTGATCACCACTAAGCAACTAAGTGCAGAATCCACAAAAGTGTATTTTCAGTGCTTTCAAACAACGGGTGAGACAACGTCCAGAACCTACGGACGCCTTGATGTTACTGAAGATGACACTTTAGGTTATCAGGAGCTAACACCAGACGTTATCTGGGGGTCTCAAGATGTCCAGGAAATCGACTCATCGAGTATCAATGGATTTGGGATATTCTTTTGCAAAGGGACCCAACCTAACAAACCTGCTGCTTATGTACAGATTATTTTGCTGAATGGTGATGGTATGTACTGTCTAATTACTCTGTTATTAGTGTTATCAACAGCTTATCATTTTATTATTCAAAACAAAATCAAAACTAAGAGAAGACAGACCATTGTTAAAATACATTCTTTAAGCATAGACCTTTACTTAAGCTCACTTCGTTTCTGCGTTTCGACCCGTATTGTATTGTCATGTTAAAAAAAATATTACAGAGTATTTCAGAATGAGTTATACAGGTAAAAGTTGCATCAGAGTGCTTGCAATTCTAACATCTAAAATACTTAGCATTCTCCATGTTCTCTGGAATTTTAGATTTCCACAATCGGAAGTTTCTGATAGAAATCACAAACTATTTAAAAACAAATCCGACCATGTTCGGTAGATATGTTCATGATAAAGCAGGACATTTGTTGTGTCCTGTTTTAATTTCCTACTATTAAAGCTGACGTGTAAACTCTTTGGAATGTTCGTCAAGTGATACCTGCACTGCGTAAAGGAATTGTTCAGCTTGATTGTTTGTGCCCAGTATGTTGTTTACTATTCTGCACTGGAACCAATAAACCAATAAAGATTTGCATCCATTGTGATTTGCATAGAATACGATCTGTGAAGGGCATTTTTCATATTGGAAATATTTATAACATAAGAAAGCTAAAACTGTGCTGATTTCAGAACTGTTTCGATCATTCTTCTACGATCACTACAAACAAAGTTATGAGTGAATAATGATTGTAATGTCATAAATAGCTACAAAACAAGAAATCATGAACAGGCCAAAACAGATACATAATTCGATAGAATAACATCATGAGGTTAATAATAAAAGTGACTTAAGTTAGTTTTTGAAGGTGAAATTTCATGAATGATGATGAAACGTATTGGAATTAATTTTTTTGGATCCATTTTGACCCATAATCCCTAATTCACATTTTGCGACATCCGACGGGTTTTCACAGATCGCATCACCAGATAGGTCGGTAGCATATTCGTTGCCAATCCTTAATCGTGATTGGGACTCTTACGGTTCATTAGTTCACTTCGCCATTTCGTTGGACTGTTACAAGATGTCTTAACACTTTCCACGCGGCTATTAACTTTACGATATACAAAACCTTTCCCAATGTTCAAAGTCTATCTTAAGGATTACTGAACCAATACTACTAGGCATAGTTGTACTTATTTCAATGCATTTCTCATGGTGATTCCAAATAATATAGTAATGAAATCCAATCATTTTGACAGTTTTGAAAAATGTGTCAAATTTTGGAATGTCGTCTGCAGACACCTCCGCGTGGAAAGTGTTAACATATCTTAGCAATTATTGATAGAACAATTTACATGCACAGCCTTTCTTTGCTCCTAAGAGCATATCATACACCGTAGGGTTATATGGTTCCACACCCAATCTGATAGTCCAATACAGTAATAACTGTAATTAAAGTGCGTATTATATTACAGTTTTACTGTGCCTGTGTTATAACACGGTAACATGTGTTACGGTATATTACAGTTGTTACTGTCACTGTGTTACAGGGTGTTAGCGCCCTCAACGGAATAAATCGCAATAACACTGACAATGACAGTATACGTACAAATATAAAATACGTACAGTATACGTATTTTATATTTGACACCTTTGAAATGATATTGATACATAATTATATGGCAAAACACTCAGGGGGTTGGTGGTCGGGGAGGTAAAAAAATAAGGATGGCACAATCATAAACTATAAGTATTGGATATCCAACAATCTTAAACTATAAATATTGGATATCCAACAATCTTAAACTATAAATATTGGATATCCAACAATCTTAAACTATAAATATTGGATATCCAACAATCTCAAACAATAAATATCGGATATCCAACATTCTTAAACTATTTTCGTTAGTGTTATTGCGATTTATTACGTGCAAGTGCAATCATAAACTATAAGTATTGGATATCCAACAATCATAAACTATAAGTATTGGATATCCAACAATCTTAAACTATAAATATTGGATATCCAACAATCTTAAACTATAAATATCGGATATCCAACAATCTTAAACAATAAATATCAGATATCCAACATTCTTAAACTATTTTCGTTAGTGTTATTGCGATTTATTCCGTGCAAGTGCGGCGGAAGTATTATAACACAGGTACAGTAACAACTGTAATATACCGTAACACGTGTTACCGTGTTATAACACAGGCACAGTAAAACTGTAATATAATACGCACTTTAATTACAGTTACTACTGTATTGGACTATCAGAATTGGGTGGGTTCCAACACTGTTGTTTTGATACTTTTATATGTTTCATCAAAAATACAGTATAAATCATTCAAGGACACCTTGTATTTAAATATTTTTTTTGTTACAGCACTAATTTTACCTTACGAAGGATTTTTTACCAAAACCGTTAACAACGGAGACGTAGATGTGTCACTAGAAGTTGAGCGTTCAATGTATGTGACTGGAAGCGAGAAACCAAGAGAGAAAGATATGAGATGGCGGTTTAATGGAACCGAGGTCGACAGTAATGTCGATGGGTCATTTGCACACACCATAAGTGGTCCTGTGACAGCAGCAAATGAGGGCGTATATGAAGCATACTACGATGGCAAGAGAGATGAGCAAAATCACGCAATCTTGATATTGATTGTAAGAGGTAAAATACACACAACAAACGATAGATATAAGCCAAGCAAACACTTTTTATTGGCAAAGTATTGTAATATCGTATTGTATGAGTGGCCATCAGATACAAAAATAAACCGTGTAAGATAAATATGTTTACGGTAACACGTATTACGTGTAGTGGTGTAAGTAAGGTTACACGTACAAATATGGTTTATTCCATTAATAGTATAAGCTAGTGAAAATTTTGACACTTTGGATTAAATATTTGCGAACAAGTATAAATCAAACAAACCGGGTTGTGGAGCGCCGGTGAGGGTTGCAAAACAAGGTCAAACACATAATTGAATATCATACTAATTGTAGTGTAACCTTATACGGACTTTACGTTTTTAAAGTGGTTTTTGTTGTTGTTACGGAACGTCATAAGCCCCAACATTGCAAAGCTAATAAACTACCGATAAACACGTAAAATTTAGCTACTCCTACCTGTAAGACGCTCAAGTAAATAGGACTCGCTACCTCATGACGCAGGCAACCAAACGAACCTTTTACATCTGTTATTCTGTGATTGGTGGATTCTCCATTCATTAATTTAAGGTTTTTCAACATATTCCGTTTTTAACAAGTGCAATACCTTTTGAAAATTTAAAGTTGTTCCGGTGTGAAAGAAGCCAGCCATGGTCCCCCTGGATCCATAGTCCGGCCTCCATAAACATACATGGAATGAAAACTAGTGTTGCGTGGTGTAGAGATGAGTGCCCTATACCAACCTTCTGTACAGGACGGACTATGGCTCCAAGGGACTATGTCTCCTGCTACACCGGACTAATCTTAATGACTTAACGCACCTAACCCTACCTTACGCTCGCAGCCGTATCAAATTCTTAACTTCCGTAATCGTCTTACTATTATAGATTGCGTAGCTGGCAGATGGAATCCTCCTAGTTGTTTCGGCATATGTGATAAATGCTACAATGGAGGAGTATGTGATGACGTGACAGGAAAGTGCATTTGTCCTCCTGGGTTTATGGGAGATAATTGTCTTACTGGTAAGTTTGAATACAGTTCAATAACGGCCCTGTCACTCTGTTGCGCATAGAGCTAACGTGTATCCGACGTTTTGTAAATGTGGGTGTACGTTCGTGTTGCTATTTGGCATACGTTGTATTTGTTAGCGGTTCGCAGAGGTACGCTGGGGTTTATGAAAATGTTTGAGCATGTTCAAAATGTTGAGCGGGTGACAACGCAGTGATCAATACGCTATGTATACACATATATATGCGTGAACGTTTAGCACGTTTGGTGTAGGTCACTTATTCGTCAGCTGCCCTGTCGCGAATTTGCAATTCTTTGTCCAAAAATCGGTTATAAAAGTATCCGGAAAGTGTACTTTAAGTCCCAGATACTAGTATACCAGTATCGTTTAATACTGGAACATAAAGTTGCCAGTATCGGTCGATACTGGTACGATTTTGAACGTATTAATGTTCAAGTATCGGTCGATACTTGTACACGTGATACCAGTGAGATTTGTCCAAGTGTTGAACGATTTTATTAGTTATCCCCTGTTTGTTCATGCAATACGGACAAATATCTATGGTTTGTTTCCAATATCACATGAGGCGATAGCCGAATGTGATATTGGAAACAAACCATAGATATTTTCCGTATTGCATGAGAACAAACAGGGGGTAACGAATTTATCATTCAGTAGACATGAATGCATTTTTATATAATTGTCACTTACCTCTCTGAATTTTTTTTAAAAAAAATACAAACTTTCAACAAAAACATTGCCAATTTTTTTTTTAAATCTCAAAAAATCTCAAAATGTTTTCCTTTTTTTTTTAAATTTAAAAAAAAATGGTTAAAAAAAATTGAAAAAAATTGAAAAAAAAATTGAAAAAAATTGAAAAAAAAATTGAAAAAAAATTGAAGAAAAAAAATTGAAAAAAAAAGTTTCAATGATAATGGTACATACATGTAATTGTGTTTCAGTCGCGCCCGATACTGGAACGTTGTATATGTACCAGTATCGACCGATAAAGACGATTCTAGTACAGTCCAGAATCTGGGACCTTAAGTATCCATATCAGCATAGTAGCGTGGCCTGTGAACATGATACTTCATCCAACTAATATTGTCAAATCCATTTTTTTAAATTTTATTGGATATTCTTCTGAATTGTTTGAAGGAAAAGGAAAAAAATAAAAGACCAAAACAATACACCCCATCCGGAAAAGTATTCGGTATTCTAGTATCTGCCGATATTGGCACATATAAAATGTTCCAGTTATGGACGATACTGGAACATTATGTGCTACTAGTATCGTTCAATACTGGGACAAATATCACCAGTATCACGTGTACCAGCATCGCCCGATACTGGAACATAAAAATCGTACCAGTATCGAGCAATACTGGCAACTTTTATGTTCCAGTATTATACGATACTGGTACACCAGTATCTGGGATCTAAAGTACACTTTTCATCCCATCCAACACAAACATTAACCCTCGTCCTCCTGAGACGTTTTTGTAATACCTGGGGTGGTTACCTATAGCAGGTATAACATGTCCTTTCTTTCCATACATACCCAAACAAGTACAAACATCCTACGCATGACGTAACGAAACATGGCCGACCGCAAACTCCCGTTTTATTCGTCTGTACAGTAAAATATATGCCAACATTGAAATTTTCGCCAAAACAGTTCCAAGTTTTTTTTTCAAAACAGCGATTTTTAATACTTGTACGGTGGCAACCACAGCCCCCCCCCCTTTACCCTCGGACTCTGACGGCTTACCGCTACCCCCGGGTAAGGCGGTACCCTCATTTTTTAAATGAGCGCAAGGGATGTAAAAAAGATCATCTAGACGCCCTAGGTCACTGTCATTTGCGATTTAGCGCAATCGGCGAAAATTCTTAGAAACAAGTACTTCTGGCTGGATTCGAACCGGCGATCTTCCGGTATAACTAGCACGACACTCTTAGGGAGGATGGGGAAGGGGTATAACGTAACATACATCCTTACATTCTTTATACATCATTTACTTTCAGCCTGTGGTGGTAATACATTCGGCAAAAACTGTGAATTTCATTGCGCAAATAGCGACGCAGAAGACGCATGCAAATATTGGTTAGTCTGCTTACCCGGTCCTTATGGGTGCACCTGTAACGCGGGGTTTGGCGGTAGTGTGCAATGTGAGATGGGTAAGTATCACGTATTGGTTAGTCTGCTTACCCGGTCCTTATGGGTGCACCTGTAACGCGGGGTTTGGCGGTAGTGTGCAATGTGAGATGGGTAAGTATCACGTATTGGTTAGTCTGCTCACCCGGTCCTTATGGGTGCACCTGTAGCGCGGGGTTTGGTGGTAGTGTGCAATGTGAGATGGGTAAGTATCACGTATTGGTTAGTCTGCTTACCCGGTCCTTTTGGGTGCACCTGCAACGCGGGGTTTGGCGGTAGTGTGCAATGTGAGATGGGTGAGTATCACGTATTGGTTAGTCTGCTTACCCGGTCCTTATGGGTGCACCTGTAGCGCGGGGTTTGGTGGTAGTGTGCAATGTGAGATGGGTAAGTATCACGTATTGGTTAGTCTGCTTACCCGGTCCTTTTGGGTGCACCTGCAACGCGGGGTTTGGCGGTAGTGTGCAATGTGAGATGGGTAAGTATCACGTATTGGTTAGTCTGCTTACCCGGTCCTTATGGGTGCACCTGTAGCGCGGGGTTTGGTGGTAGTGTGCAATGTGAGATTGGTAAGTATCTCCATGATAAGACTAACGTGCTTATTATTAGCTAATACAATGTAATGTGATCCTGTAATTAAAGGGGCACGGAGAGGTTGGCGATAACAATGAAATTTGAAGAACAAAAATAGATTCAATAGATAAGGTATAATCATGGTATAATAGAACCCTGAAACATAATATTTCATGGGAAAAAGGTTGAAGTGATGGCGCTAGATTGGAAATTCTGCTGGTGAAGCCATATGTGCCGAATTCTGCTGATAATTTTGATGTGATCTACATCGAAATTACCAAATTAATTGTGAAATATTACATGATATACTACGAATTAAGATAAACGGTTCCAGATGGTAGTATTACTTTGGTGCAAAAAACCCAATTTCCAGGAAAATTGAGGACGCACTCCTATACTTATCTCTCAATGCCCTTTTAAAAGCAAACTCAGTACAAACGACGCTGATTACGATTGACCGTAGATTCTAATAAAAGAGCTCCCGTCACATGAAAAATGGCCAAAGCTGATTTTGAACATGCCCGAGTAGATTTTCCATAATTTGATAACGGAAGCTCCAAAATGGATAGGAAAAAAAGCTTATGGCACATTACAGATTGATGTACATGATTATTAGTATTTACATGGGACATTTTTTTACACGCCCTGTATTGTTTTTGTTATCAAAAACGATGTTTCGTATGGATTAATAAACACTTCACGGATATTTACTCATATTATCCAGTATTGTATTGTTGATTCATTCTATATGTGTAGCGTGTGGGCCAAACAAGTTCGGAGCGAGTTGCACCCAGGACTGCCATTGTACATCTGGACAGTGTAATCAGTACACTGGAAAATGCGAAGGTACTGGCAACAGTTGTCTTGCGGGATGGACAGGAGAATATTGTCAAAGTAAGTCTTTATTTACTCATGTAATTAACGTGTGAATAATGTTTGCCAATGACGATAATTTACCGATTAAGGCCTAAACATAACTTGCAATGTGTTGGTATCATTTTGTCCACGTTCGTATTATTCCATTCTGCACACCCTTTTTCTGCATTTTAACTGATGCCGTATCCCAACAATAGAGGGCTCACTTCCGATGACCGTTCAAACATTGATCAATCTTGGATGGAGCGGTTGAATCAGCCGATGCCGGACATGGGCTTGTTCATCAAAATTAAAGGTTAAAGTATGCGTACGAAATTACGATGGCAAATGCGATGAACGGTTAACGACGGATGGAATTTGTGCCACAAATGATACTTGAATTGATTCCAAATCTAGCGGTTTTAGATTAATTCCAACATGTGATGAATTTTCTGGAATCACTTAATCAAAATTTATTTTACATAGAAACTAATGGCGAGTAGAAACTTACGACCAACCGTGTCGTCTGGGTCACGATATTCAGACGATATTGATAGAATAAAGTGAGCCATCTATCGGTGGTAAATGTACAGGGAGTTTTGGCCCGGATCTATCAATGATGTCACATTCCCGTGGGGGGGGGGGGGGGGTTCTCACATTGAGATGGTATACGTATAATGTGCTTGCCGTTTGGGGTGCTTTTTTGCAAAAACTGGTATAGCGATGGGGTGTTTTAATCACAGACCAAAGCGCCCAATTGGCATAAATTGGGTGTATTTTGAGGCATTGTTTGTAAAAAGCACCCAATTTGTGCAAAATCGGGTGCTTTTCTAACAAAATTGGTATATTGATGGGTGGGAAATTGGCCCGAAAATAGGTATAAAGAAAGTCAAATTTTCGAAAGTCCTGCAGGCACATCCATGTACGATTTTTGTGAAAGTAACCCCCCCCCCCCCCCCCGGGTCACATTGTAGACATTTCGGACAAACTCTGGCAGGCAATATAGTTCCTATAGTTTACATAGGTCAGATCAGGTTGTCTGACTAGATTGTGGCGTTACAGCTATTAAGAAAAAATGTGTTTTACAATTCATTTTAAAGACATTTCATGTTGTGTGCATAAACTGTACTGAACAAATTCTTTCTGCAGTGAAACAACAGAGGGCGTCCGATTTGTAAATAGATGACATCATAAGATAGGTGACATCTTACTGTCAGAAATACACACACACACATCGTTTATGAAGGAGAGTCTGTCCGAACTTAAATTTTATGCATTCCTAAACCCGTTATCCAAATTGCAGCAAAATGACCCAGAGACTCTGAATGTTGTTGTGCTTGTTCATCCTCTGAGGATTTTTTTTCAGAAAAAGAATACCAGCAGTATAATGTTTGATACTGGACCGTAAAAGTTGTCAGTATCGCTCGGTACTGGTACAATTGTATTGTTCGGGTAATACTCGAACAGTATCAACCGATTCTGGAACATTGTATGTTTTCCAGTATCGCTCGATACTGGATTTATTTTTGCCCTAGATTGCCAGATTTTTCTAATAGGTGAGCCCGGAGTGACGTCACATGCCGTTAATTGACCACAAACTACGTGAATTCAAACAAATTTAGATTGCACCATCACCAAAACGGCCAAAATTTAACCCTTTTTGTACTCCCGTGAAATGTTACCATCGAACAGAATATTTGACAAAGTGATTCCTCTAAATACTCATGTTATCATATTTACACATAATGCAAGTTTTCACATGTTTTTTACAGGTCAAAGTCTGAAAATCTAGTGAAACGGTCGCTTACACAGCCTCACACACTCTTAGAAAAAATGGTTCGTTTAAGAACCCTTTTTTTTGTCCCGCGGGGAGCACCTTTTGGCCTAAAAGGTTCTAAAAAGAACCTTAGAATGGTTCTTTGAAGAACTTTCAAATTTTAAATAAGACCTAAAGGTATATTTACTTTTTTGTTTTTATGTAATATGCAAATTCAAGAGAAATGTAAACAAATTTAATCCTTTTCAACTGTTAAAAATAATTTCTTCTTGGCTAAAAACATTTTTTACCGTTTTACCAAGAACCATTGAGGGTTCTCCATAATTTTTCCCCAAAAGGTTCTTGAAGCTTGAGGAACCATTTTCTTGGCTAAAGAACCCTTTTAGAACCTTTTTTGGTTCTAAAGGAACCCTATAGAAATTTCATTGGGTTCCTTTTAGAACCAAAAAAGGTTCTAAAAGGGTTCTTTAGCCAAGAAAATGGTTCCTCAAGCTTCAAGAACCTTTTGGGGAAAAAATTATGGAGAACCCTCAATGGTTCTTGGTAAAACGGTAAAAAATGTTTTTAGCCAAGAAGAATGATTTTTAACAGTTGAAAAGGACTAAATTTGTTCACATTTCTCTTGAATTTGCATATTACATAAAAACAAAAAAGTAAATATACCTTTATGTCTTATTTAAAATTTGAAAGTTCTTCAAAGAACCATTCTAAGGTTCTTTTTAGAACCTTTTAGGCCAAAAGGTGCTCCCCGCGGGACAAAAAAGGGTTCTTAAACGAACCATTTTTTTCTAAGAGTGCATGGTCACTAGGAACGTTCTTCTGTATGGTCGAGTAGAGCGTAGTAATTGATTTTGATGCTTTGTTGTCAACGGCAAATTGAAGGTCGGGCTGACCTATACTGAAAAAAAAAACCGTTCTAGTATCGGACGATACTAGAACGTTTTGTTCCAGTATTGCACGCTATTGGAACCTTTAACATTTACTTGTATCGCTCTAATCCGGGAATAAAGCCCGGGGTTACTTTCGCCAAAATCGTACGTGGATGTGCCTGCCGGACTTCGAAAATGTGACTTTCCCTATACCTATTTTTTGGCTAATTTCCCACCCATCAATATACCAATTTTGTAAGAAAAGCACCCAATTTTGCACAAATTGGGCGCTTTTCCCAAAAATGCCTCAAAATACCCCCAATTTATGCCAATTGGGCGCTTTGGTCTGTGATGAAAACCACCCCATCGCTATACCAATTTTTGCGAAAAACCAGGCACGTATATACGTATACCATATCAATGTGAGAACCCCCCCCCCCCCCCTTGAGAACCCCCCCCCCCCCCCCCCCCCCCCCCCCCCCGCCCCGGGAATAAAGGTTCCATTATCTGCCGTCGAACATTGGTAGTTTCCCATTACTGTTGTTGTCCGATCACTTTCAATGTTTCAGCAATATCACTGTTTTTAAACGACTTGGGATCTGTATAAGGCCTTGTGCACATTGCACTTTCTCAACAATTAAATAGGAGTCTTCTAAAAAATCAGCTGGAAATATTTTATCATTTCTAAGATAACAATTTTATTTTCAACTCCTTTGTAGTTCCAGAAGTCTGTGAAACGACTACTATGGTCGTAATTGCACTGAGAAATGTCACTGTCTGAATGACGCGGCTTGTAACAAGTCTACGGGAGAGTGTCCATCAAGTCTACAATGACTCCGAGAATTGTCAAGGTATGTGTTATGTGAATTTGGTTGTAAATCATAATATGGAAATGCGCTCCTTGATTCAAAGTCTACGAACTGTCGACATTGTTTTGTCTCATGTTGAGCGAGTGACCCGGTCTAATTAAGTCTATAAAAGTGATTAAACGAATACGTTGTCATCGCGTAAATTTGAATGGTTTATAAGCTATCGTCAGAAGTGTGTCTCTGCCTAATAAAGGAGATGCATGAGTGTATACTTTGCTTAACAGGGATTGATATTGCTTTATTATTGGTTAACTGAGCAGTGCTCCGATTGGCTGCCTGGGCTGCCTGGTTTTTTATTGGTTGACTGAACTGTGCTCTTATTGGCTGGATTGTTGGTGTATCCTTGGTGTAAGATATTTCATGTATAAGTTAGACTAGTGTCCAGACCTATTACGGATTAAAACTGTATAATCCTTTATTTATCCCTCGCTAGAGGATTTGGTGCTAGTTAGTTTCGTCATTCACCGTCTATGGTTTCTTACACCAAGATTAAACCGGATTGTTTGTGTTTTGATCGGTTGAGTGAGCTATGGTTGTGTTCGTTGGTGATAAGAATAAGAGTTCTGATTGGGTGATCTCATAGCGAGTGATTCGTTTAACTGACGAATGACCATGCCATATTATTTGACGTAGCCTACTGGTTAACACTGGTTAACACGCGGCAGGCGCCTGCAGGCGATATTCCAAAATGTTTCAAAATTGTCAAAATTATTGATTTTCATCGTCATATATGGAATCACCATGAGCAATGCATTTAAATAAGTACAAACATGCCTAGTATTGGTTCAGTAATTCTTGAGATAGACTTTAAAAGTTGGAAAGGTTTCTGAAGAAAAAAATGTTTTGAATATAGTAAAACTAATAGCTGCGTGGAAAGTGTTAAATACATTCCTGCGACGAAAGCACACCAATTAATAATTGTAACGATGTGTTAGTTCTTGAACAGAACAATAGTGAAGTGAAGTTTGAATTTATATCAGATTTTGATACAAACATTTTGACATTTTTCAAAATTTCAAAATGCATGTCATCATGGTTATCAAGTCGAATACTGGACAAATCTTGAAACTGTTCCATATGTTGACTGATGTGATCACACACGTCTTCATCTGGTAGCTGCGCGAAGTCCAACGTAATAGTAATACACTTTACCAACGTTATTTTCTCTCATTCTTTTGTTACCAGGGTGATGCAATCGTGAGAAAACCACCTCTTTCGTTATCTGATTCACACGTCTCATCATCTGATCGCCAATGGGCTATTCCATTTGAAATCCATACACCCCTATTGGAAGGCATGACCTTAATCTTCCCCGCAGGAGTGTGAACTTCATATAGGGTTTCCTGCATATGTGACTCCATTTGAAAAGATTAAGGTCATCTTTGGTAGGGAGTGTATGGATTGGAAAACTAATAGTCCAATTATTTATAAAGTGAGACTTCATCGTGACGAATATGGAGAATGGAGGAGAATGCAATAATTGTCATAATTTTTGCCATGAAATGTAAAATATTATGAATCAACTCTACATCTAGATAGAAATGCACTTACAATAAGACATTTGTATCATGTGGCAATATATTTTCAACATCATCTAGTTGGGGGATGTGACAAGATTAGCGAGCGCTCTTCCCTCTCTCCACCCTGTAACAGAGCGTCTTATAATCTTGGAAACCATGATAAAGCACCCCGGCCTTTTGGACATTCTATGGATTTTCATAATTAATGAATGATCATTTTGCTATTAAAGAGCTAATCATCAGGACATCCTCATCTAGGATTTTTCTTTCCCGCATCAATTAATATTGGAACATATGGACAAACTGACGCAGATATTGTCATTCCTCATCAACACTGCACTGCTACCATAACTGTTCCAAGACTTCCCGAAGAGTGTAGCTTCCACGCGGATTGAAGCGTGAACTTGTACCAGTGGCTTAAAAAAATGATGCATGCGTATTGTATACACCTAACCCAAAAATATTCCTGACCAGGTGCTTTTATGTTGGCTAATTCAAAACTAGTAGTAGGTATAACACATGTAAGATATATACTATACAAGCAAATATTTTCTCCGCAATTTGACGCCTCACTCATAAAGATTGATTGGATACGTTTTGAAGTTATGATGTTTTAATCAACCAACCAGACGTAATTAAGAAGGTTGGAGCAAATCCATTTTTCTATAGGATGTCATTGATTTTGGTTTTGTACACTCTGTGCTTTCGAAAGTAGTTAGGCATGTGTAGATCATTCATTAAGTGAGCTTTGATTCCTTACACACATTGTCATTACGGAGCCAAAGTAAACAATGATATCTCATATAAAATGGATTTACTACAACTTATTGCTCCTTAGGTCTGGTTTAATTGAAACAATATACCAGCAAAATCCACTCATCTTTTGTGAGTGACGTGTCAAATTACGGGTAAGAAATTTGCTCGTTTATACATGTATATGGTCGAATCCAACGAAAAGTGTACACGGCTAGATTTTTAGGGTCCAGTTTCAAATGCTTCGATCTCTTTTTCCTTTTCCCCACTCAAAGTCAACATATCAAGCTTGTATGGAAAAAAAGTGCCATCACTAATCTTTCCAATTGACCACGTGGCGGAATGATGAAGTTGAAGGTACACTTCTCAATGTTACCTACAAATACAAGTACCATATTTTGATTAAGTAATGATATTCCACCTATTTACATATTGCATTCAAATTTGTGATTGTATTGTATTCAGAAGATGCTAATGCTGATAGAAAGTGGACATATTTGTACAGGTACTCATCTTCTTTTACATTTTAGATTCACACAGTTAGGTAGCATTTTCAGGCTCTCAATACTTTGAAACATGAGGTTGAGTCCAAGGGCGTCCCCAGACCCTTTTCATTGGGGGGGTGTAAAGGTCATTAATTGCCGACAGAGCCATTTGTGCCGACAAAAAAAATTTCGGCTCGCTTCGCTCGCCGGAATTCATACACGCATATTTTAGTATGGACTGTATGGTCAGGGGTGTCAATCAGTTTTCAGACATGGGGGGACACAAATTTGATAATGATAATTGAAATGTTAAATAAAGCAGCGAGTAGCGCTGATTGAATAGTTCTGGGGAGCCAAGGAGTATCCAGGACTGTTTTGATAGGTGTGGGAGGGGGGGGGGGGGGGGGGGGGGGGGGGGGGGGGCACACAACCTCAAGCCATCTTGTTTTATAAATCTTAAATATTGAAACGTTGAAACTAATACAACGCGTGCAAAAACCTTTGAAAATATGCGCGCTGAGCGCGCAAATTTTTCAGTTTTTGAACTAAAATGGTCATGGAAAACTGTCCTGAGGCTTTCTCGAAGCGCGCATTTCTAACACTTAAATAGTCAACTATGACGTTTTTGACGGTTTGATATTGCATAGTTACACATATCAAGTCTTGATCCAAGTCGTATGGTTTGAGGGCCATTATAATGTTAAAAACCTGTAGAAGAATATGCGCGCAGAGCGCGCAAAATTTTTCCGTTTTTAACTAAAATGTTCATTGAAAACTGTTTGGAAGCCTTCTGATACTATAAATTAAGCTTAAATAATGAAACATTGAAACTAATACGCGCGGAGCGCGCAAAATTTTGCATTTCGAACACTTAAAGGTCCAGATAGACGTTTTTAACGTCACCATATAATATTTGGTTTGGTTCGAGACATTATAATGTTGATACCTGTAGAAAGAATGCGCGCAAAGCGCAAAAAGACTTTCAGTTTTTAAGCTAAAATAGTCATGGAAAACTTTCCTGAAGCCATCTTGTTCAGCTTGAATAATGATACATTGAAACTAATACGCGCAAAGCGCGCAACATTTGGCATTTCTAAAACTAAAAGGGTCCAGTATGACGTTTTTAACGTCCCCCATATACTATTTGGTTTGGTTCGAGATCCATTATAATGTTGGAACCTGTAGAAAGAATGCGCGCGAAGCGCACAAAGATTTTCAGTTTTTAAACTAAAATGGTCATGGAACACTTTCCTGAAGCCATCTTGTTTTTGTTGAATAATGCTAACAAAACATGGTCAAATGTTCAGTATAGGCATGATAGGCCTACAGTCTGTATGTCCGACATCGACATAGACCTATACCATTATGTGAGATATTGATTGTGCCCCGGCCTGGTGCACGCACAAATCCTGGTCTCACGCAAATAACGACAGTTGTGCTTATTGTCTTAATTATAATGATTAATTTGCATTGTTCAAGGACAAGTCTACTTATAAGTTCTTACTTTGCATTGACACCTAAACGTTGGAGTTAGACTTACTTTTGCGATTAGACTGATAGTGGGCTTTGCAGAGTCTACAATCAGTACAATGAGAGCAATTGGCCTACATCAACTTAAATAATTATAGGCGAATTATTTAATATTCGTAACCTATGTGCCAACATGATTGGTTTGCATTGACAACGACAATGAAATAGGCCTAGTTAGTATAATTAAAGAGCAATACAGGTCCCACACAATGCCCGTTAGGCTAGTCTAGGCATACTATTCCGACACAATTTTTTTTGCGTGTCTTGACAATGAGCAACACAAAGACTTGGGCCTAGGCTGTTCATGTGCGCCGACACAAAATCTCATAAAAATGGGCTCGTTCACAGTGCCTACAAATTCATATGTCTACATTGCCTCTGTTCATTTTTGATTTGATTTGTGTTAACATAACATATATGCCGACACAACATTATCATTTGCGCATACAATATTGTTATAGGGCTTTCTTTCTTTCTTCCCCTTTTCCTTTCTTTCTTTCCTCTTTCCTTTCTCTTCTTTATTTCTTTCTTTTTTCTTTCTTTCCTCTTTCCTTTCCCTTTTCCTTTCTCTTTCTTTCTTTCTTCTTTCTTCCCTTCTTTCTTTCCTTTCCTTTCTTTCCTTTTTTCTTTCTCCCTTTTCTTCCTCCTTCCTTTGATTTGCCCACAGCACCATAATTTGCCGACAGATTTGATGAATGGGGGGGGGGGGGGGGTGTGACACCCCCCACACACCCCCCCCCCCCCCCCCCCCCCCCCCCTCTGGGGACGCCCTTGGTTGAGTCACTTTGTATACTTTCACAAGATAATTTTAATGAACATTTGTTTTCATGTACCTCAAAGAGGGGGAATGACCCTTTCTGGAAAATTTAGAATTTTGAGCATGCGCCCAGAAACCTAAGTACATAGAGGAATGTGGACATTTTGTATTCGTAGGTAACAGTTAATGTTATACGTAGGTATAAGAGATGTAAAACTGTAATAAATTAATGTTGTACTTAATTTATGCTGCATTTTGGGGGTGAAATGGTCATGCAGGGTTGTTAACAATATTTGTTTTTAAATAAACATGTTAAAACATGTTTAAATCCTAATATTATGGACATATTCCCCAATAGTTTACTTTAAATAAATACTAGAATATTAATTTAATGTTGAAAAAATATACAATATCTAACTCTCAGTTGTGATTTTGAATAGGTTTATAAGAACAAATATCAGGCAACAATTTTAAGCATTCCTATAAGAGAAAAACATGTTAAGACTTTAAAGCACACGGTAGCTAATATTGCAATAATCAAAGTATTCGTAGGTAACACATTTGTTCTCAACTTTAACTTCATTGACTAAGAACGGCTGGATTCTTTGATTTTACATATGTTTAAGAGGCAAAATTGTACTCGACGTAGTTTTTATGCCCTGAATCGCGTGTGAGAGTGAATGTCGTACAGCAAAATAAAAAGGTGTCTTGCTTGACGTTAAAAGTTGATAATATAAAAATGTGCGCTCAGCACTGCTTTTACAAAACAATCAGAATTGCGTAATATTCAACATTTGAATAAAAAGCAAGATGAACCAAATAAACATTAAAATTATATAAAACTATGTTCCTATTTCTAAGATATAAAAGAAAACATCCTAAACATCAATAAACTCACTAGGCCTATACTGTTAGTATTATTGATCATCTAATTTGGTTAAGGAATGTTGATTAAAATTATTTACACATGATAATTACGGCAGAAAATGTTTTATTATGCTAACGTATCTGATCATCCAATTTTGTAAGTGTCTTTCTTGCTTGACTTTCAATTATTAAGAATGTGCGTTTAACTTCTACAAAACAGTCAGAGAAGTGTGTAATATTTAACATCTGATACAAGGCAAGATGATGACAACATACATATCGTACTGGGTTAAAATTTCGTAAAGGTATAGTTAAACAATCAATTAACTCGCTAGTATAATATTCTTACTCATCTCATTTGGTAAAAAGCATGTTCATCATTAAAACTAAACATAATGAAATATTAAACATATAGAAACATTTTAAGTAAGATACCTCTGATCATTCAGCCTTGTAATCTCTACTTAACAAGTATAGTGGATCTTGTTGTATTCTTTGTGTAGTTAGTTCTTCATCTCTCTCTTGTCACGAGAATGAATATCTAGTAGAACAGAATTACTCTTTGTTTATTATAGGACATTTTAGAATGTTAAGAATGAACGTTTCAGTTTCCGTGTGAATCCAAAGTATTGGATCGAATCAACTATTGAACATTTCCTCGAACCATCATTAATTATAAAGCAATCGGTTTTCTTTAGCAAACAGTTTGATTTGCCTGTAATTCATAATCTTGAATGTCAGGTTATTTGTTTTAAGCAATAACACAACCGGTTGTCTTCCTCAATTTGTTCTAAATGAAGGAGGCAAGTGAGTCTTCTAGCAGTTATCATTTTGAATAGCTGTTTTAAACACGAAAGCCAGATCGCTTTTTAATTCATTTAATATATACTTTGAAATAATTTCATATCAGACCTTATATTATATATATAAGTTTAATATGAGCCGAACATGTTCAAAGTCTAGAATATTCAAATGTCGTGCATTTCAGTCCACAGCGCGCGGAATAAAGCACATACAACTTACAGCAAGACATCCAGTTGTCAGATTAGAATTAAGATATAATTTCCTAGTTTGGAATTTGTATCATTCTAAACGTCGTACATAGTAAATTTTTATCGAGTTTCAACCGGAGGCAGATTCCGTTTGACATAGAATCACCAATATGAAATATTTTGTCAGATGTAGACAAAATAGGAATTTTATGTTTAAAAATTCAATGTTGTTTGATTTAAAAACACTAATCTAATAGGTTTTGCCACGACAGAGATATTGTCGGGCATGTGCCTTTCATTGTGATTTTCTTTTAAATCAACCACTGCTTAGTTCAATTACACTAATTAATGAATGTCGGAAGCATTATTCATGAACAATTCTTGATTTGAGACTGAAATCAGTTAGGCCTACCCTTGATTACCTCCCACCTTTAAAAAAAAGGGAAAATGTTTTACTAAATTTCTTGTTCACTTAAAATACGTTTCGGTGACATTACACAACCTGCCCGAGCAAAAATGAAGCAAGTTATTTTATATTTGTGACACATGAATTCCATTTTCAAATACAACTACAATAATGGCCAATATTATGTACCTCAGTAGTCACTTCTCTGCAATTCCAGAGGAAGTTGGTTAACTACGTATACATCATATCGACAAGCTGGTTTAAAACAATATTACGCACCAACGATATTATTCCTGCTAAATATTTACATAATATAAGGTGCGAATGAAAGCGAAAAACAATACAAGAATTGTACCATGCTCATTAACTAATATATAGGTTACCTACGAATACAAAATGGAATATGAGAAAATTGATTATGAAGCCGAAATTTCATGGATATTATGACTAAATGAACCCATTTTAAGACGATCAACGTGTAATCTATGGATATAAATAACATTCATTCACTCTATAACTCCAACAAAAAAATATGTTCTCGGCAAAACCAGTGTGATTACACCATGCATTTTATTTAAATTAACACTTCCTATTTTCATTTAATAAGGGAATATTAATTTTTTCCCTCCAAATATAAATATAATAATATATCCAGTCAGATTGTATGATTGCGCACTGCTTGTATGTAAAATAAAATCATTTAGGGCCAATATGCACAGTGTATATTATTGAATGTTGCCTACATGTACATATACATGTTACCTCCGAATACAACATGAAGTCAATGCACGAGAAGCTGTTACTGATTATTTATATAAACATTAATCACCCCATTGCGATTTAAATCAACTGTCAGAGGATGTCTTTGCGTGAATAACATAAACAACTACACTAATAGGAGTAACAAGATTGAGACATAGGGAGGCTATATTCAATCAACTTTTAAGACAACAACAAATTATTGATGCACTTGTACGCAAACTATAGAATTTTGTGAAAAGTTACTTACAAAAGCTGAAAGATTGATGCAAAACTTCTCTGTGGCTTGCCGAACGCAGCGCACATTTCTACTTTATTCCAGTCGATACAAGTATGTAACAACAGAGGGAATAACCACGGTATCGTTATTTGTATTTGAAGGTAAAAGTTCATATTTCAAATTTGCCTACGAATACAGCCTTTTATTGCTGATATTTCAAAAAATGTTGCCTTCAAAATGATAAAACTTGGCACACATGTACATCGCTTATTCTATAGATATCATTCACTAATCTGTGTTTATATTAAAATGGCAGTGTTTTAAATAGGTATTCGGAGGTAATGCATTTTTTTTACCAAACCGATCGTTTCCGCTTTTAAAATTTCTAACAGCTTTATCAAAAAATCGACTTGAATGTGGACAATGCATTTAAGTATTTAACATATTTAGGTATCCTTACAGCACAAATTACACTACCTCAGGCGAATTCTTCCCCGAAAGTGAGATTTAACAAAACATGTATTGGTAGGTAACGTCAAAACTTACCACAGCCAAAAAAATCACAACAATTCAGGGGATTGATCAAAAGTAACAAAAATTTCAAGAGGCATTCTTGAGATATCCACCAATCAAACAGGTAAAATCATTTCCGCTTAAGCTCGTTTTCATCTAAACGGTTATATGTCTAAAATAAAACCTTAACAACTATTTTGTAAAAAGGGTGAAAAATAGCAGGTTTATTGCTCGCATACGCCCAATTGTGCATAGAAGTTAGTCATAGTATATATGGCGCGAAGCGTCTCATCGAGGCGGATGCGTATAACACAAAAATAAAATAGTCAAGAGGTAGATTATTTTATTATAGGCCTGAACATCACGTGTACACTTTTCGTTGGATTCGACCATATACGAGGGTCATTCAATAAGTTCTACCTCCTACCTCATAACTTTGCTATTATATAAGCCAGTCGTATGAAATATTCCACAGTTATAGCTTTGAATCTCAGCTATACAAATTCATAGTAAATTAGTCCCGAGTATTGGTTGTACTTTTTTGGAGACGTAGTGAAAACCAGACGTGCGTTTAGCATGTTTAGTGTGACGGAAACGGATAAAAACCAGCCAAATGTTTCATAAGTGCTATTCATTTGACCAATTCTAAGAGACAAAACGTACCTATCGGTCAATTAAAACCGTTCTAAATTACAAATATCTCTTGAACAGTATATAAACAATGACAGTGACTGATTTCTTGGGGAAGAACACTCTCTAATTAGCCAGAAATAGACCAGGACAGCTATTAAGTTAAACCCTACCCTATAGAGAACCGCTGCAAAAGTCATATTTGCTTTTCATAAGAACTAAGAGATTTTCATTATAGCCTACTGGACAAAATGGACGAATTTCAAGTCTCTCGAAGAGACTATTCTATCACTGAGTACCTGATTGACTATTCTAAAAATTGCATATAAGGAAAACTCATAAAGTTACTATCATGTTAAGATTTAACATTCGAGGCATCACTGTGGCTTGACTTGTAATAACAAAATGTTGGCCGAATAGCAGTATTCCAGTATGCTAAAGGCGTAGCAATACATTCGAGTTGATAGTATACTTTTTTAAAGCTTACAAAGGTTAATTTTGCCTACAATCTGATTTATATATACATGATAATACAGTATTATATTCAGAAATCATCCATTGTTTTCTAGTTTCAGTAATTAAATCGGGCTGTTATATCTAATCATAAAGTAGGGAGTGAAAACGAAAAAACATGTATTTATCTTTAGGGCGATTTTGCGTGTCCGTTGTCCAAAATCTCTCTCTGGCTTTGATCGCATCATAACAAAAGTGAAACAGGTATCAATTATCATTTATTATAAATGTTTAGCTATGGTTTAGAGCTATAATCATGACAAATGTCATGAGGCTGACATTCATATTAGCGATGTTATGAGTGAGGAGGTAGAACTTATTGAATGACCCTCGTATATCTCTCTTTTTTTATACGGACGGATTTCTGATTTTGAATTAGCTAACATAAAAGCACCAAAAGAACGTTTTGGGTCAGGTAAAGTAACACGTGGTTCAAGGACTCTGTTAAAAACAATCTAATTTTGATGACACTGCCTTTGATCCTGAAGTTTAGGGTGTATATTTGTATAATCTAATTATTATGGTAATGAACTAACTAACACATTGTTTGCTTAATCCTAACCCCTAGAAACGTGGTACTGGGGATGGAACGAAGAACAGGGGGAGGGGGTTAAATTAAATAGTTTGAAAATCATGTCCGCCGACCCCGGGATTTGAACCCGGGCCGCCGGCGTGACAGGCGTGGTACATCACCACCCAGCCGGGGGGGGGGGGGGCTTCCCAGGCTAACAAATCGGAGACAATATAATTATACTCTGGCTATAGTGCTTAGGCCTACATGAGATAGAACTTGTGTGCGCGCAAGTCAAGTGCTACTGTCCGTGTTGTTGCCGTATGGTGTAGAAGGGTTTAAGGTATTATGGAACTAACACCGATGTGTTGGTCATTGTAAAATATTTATGTATGTATGACTAGCAAAAGCCTAGTATATAAAGACTTGAACTTACTGGCGTGAATTCAATTCACAAATACCTTAACACTTTCCACGCGGCAGTCGTCTGCAGACGACATTTCACAAATAGAATTTCAACACCATATTTGGAATCACCATGAGAAATGCATTAAAATTAATACAAACATGCCTAGTAATCGGTTATACGTTAATCAGGATATTTTTTGAGATATACTTTGAAATTTGGGAAAGGTTTCCATAAAATCTGTTTTCTGTATGGTAAAAACTAATAGCTGAGTGGAAAGTGTTAGCATACACAATCTCGAACCGGTCCCTCCTGGTTTCGAGGATGGAGACCAAAGAGGCTGTGTTATATATGGACACCCGAATTAAGAACACTGATAATGAAGACCATGTCTTAAGTTATATTTTATTCACGCCAGTTTGTCTCCGAGTCTTTGTATTATTTTAATCTTGTGTACAAAATTAACCTTTCAATACAAATCTTGATTAACAACTTTATATATAGATATACGGTAGGTTATCACTAAATATTGAACCTATTTTTTTTTAGCCCGTTGCACTTTCACACTGAAGCATTTGAATTGTCTTAAAATAAGTTCATCTACAGTCCTATGACAGCCTATTCGTTTTGGAGTCGACAACTTATTCATATAATTATTTTTGATTCAGATAGTTTTTTCTCTTTTTTTATTAGTTTTTGTGTGCATGCAATATACAAATCATTTCATACTAAAATACACCTTAAAGCTAACACGTTAACACAAAATTATATGACAACAAAAACACATTGAATGCGACGTGTTAACAGGAGACAATCTTAAGCAAATACAGACAAGACAAGACAGGACTAGACGAGACAGAACAAGACAAGACAGACTTGTTAGAGAGATATATGAAATATTATGCATACAACATAAAAAATATGCAATCATTTAGGAAGTAGGGCTGCATCATTAAATAAATCATTTACATTTGTTTTCATAAATTGCTTACTTGTTTTGTTTTATAGAAATAGCTTTTGTCATCTTTTATCATTGAGTCAATAATACGTTGTAATCTTTCATTATCAAGTTTGCTCTTTAGATACCGATTTTGAAACAAATAATACCACATAATTAATAGAGTGATTTGAAAACCTAAAAATACAGAAACAAGAAAAAATGTGGCAGCGGTGGGATTCGAACCCACGCCATCGAAATGACTGGTGCCTTAAACCAGCGCCTTAGACCGCTCGGCCACGCTACCAGACGATATACTTAACCACATATTTGCAGAAAACTGGGGTTTTGAAAACATCTCAAATAGGTGATCCTTACAAGAAAGCACATTATAGACGTTATCACTAAAAAACCAAACAGGAAACAATAAGAATCGTGAAATTACCATTATAATTAACCTGCATATTCCGTGGGATTATAATAACAATAACATACAATTTTATGGATTATATAATTATAATAACATACAATTATGGTCTAGGCCTCGTACCTTGTTCACTGATTATTTCAATTTCAATGTATTTCATTCGCAAATTATGTGATTCTAAATGTTCAATTATATAATCTCACGAATTCGCACTTTGTATATACCTTGTATTGTATTTAAATATCAACAGCAATAACTTTAGAGATATGAGTAGGTGTATGTTGCTTCTATAAGAGTAACTGATTTTGAGAGATTTTTCAAAACTATTTCAAAATATGATTTGGATCAAAACACAAAATAACTTTGGAAACGCAATGTCGGTCACTTGAATTACCACAACTCTCGTGGGATGTCATACGCAGACGCAGTGGCGTAGCCAGGTTTTTCTCAGTGGGGGGGCAAAGGGGGGGCCGGGAGTTTTGGTGGGGGGGCAACAACCAAATTGAGGATTGAATTTCCTTGTGTTGTGAATAGGTTAGTCCCAAATTATTTCAACTGACATTTCCCACAGGGGGGCAACAGGGGGGGCAGAGAACCCCACAGGGGGGGGCAGCTGCCCCCCCTTGCCCCCCCTTGGCTACGCCACTGCGCAGACGCACGACAGTAACTGTAACGGTTCATGGGCGCAGCAGTAAGATGTTTGCGCTTACCACTGTGGTTGGATGCGTTCAGTTGGGACTCGATGCCCAGGATTCGGAAGCTGTCAAACATTGGGATCAAGTTACTAGATCTCCAAACCAACCAATTACCTGATGGTATACTCAATGAACAGTATACTGTTCACTAAAGACCACAGGTCTAAAGTCATGAACGTGTGTGAGTAAATAACACATTTTCGGCCGACACACTATCTTTGTTACGATATAATTTACTCATTTATTATAACGTTGATATTTTGTATTGGTTTGAATGTATACTACCATTTATTTGTTTAATGAATGTACAGTACTCCAAAAATAACTTTCCCAGTAATAAATATGCTTATATTATAACTCCAATACTAGCATCTATATAAAGATATTAGGTCCAAACCACAACATTGAGAAGAAATGTATTCTCTTTAATTTGAGATATTGCACGTTATGTACATGTTATGCTATATGTGTCAAAAACTAAAACCAAGAATGTTTTTCATTTTCTCAATGGGTTTGAACATCACATCAACTTTGATGTAGCAATAGGCAGATAATTAATTAACTCACCGATCGGTAGAAGAATGAGGATCGGGGATGCTTTTTTTGACGGTAATTGTACGGAATACGTTAAAACAATTAAAACCGTTGCTCCCGGTGTTTCAGTCAACAATGACTTTGGGTACGCATGATCGTTCCAAAAATCGTGGAAAAGGGGTGTTTTCGTTCTTTATGTCAGCGATTTCTCCAAATTAGAGGTGTTCATGGAAGCTTTGTCCGCGAATTCAGAAAATTAGGGTAATTTTGGAAGCTACGTCGCGATCTAAAAAAAGGAGGTATTTTTGAAGGCTATATCCGCAAAAAATAAAATTAGAATGAGAGTTGTGTCATATCAAATTGCCCCGGGAATAGAACAAAGGGTAATTTTGAACTAAAAGCGTCCTCTTTTTGGGCAAAACGAGGGAATTCTTAGAAAGTGTCCTTGAAATGGTGAAAAAAGGGAGGTTATTTTCAGACAAAATATTCGCGCTTTTGGGCGAATAAAAAGTAGATTGAATTAGCCAAATTGTCCACGAAACGCCGTGAAATAGGTATTTCAAGATCCTGGAACGATCATGTGTTACCCCTCTGAATACGAAGAGCGAACACCAGGCCGTTGCTATTCAAGTCGGCGATACCCTGATATGAAATAAATGCATAATGCGTGTAGTAAAGAGATTCTGTGTTTTGGATTTAGTGGCCATTTTTGAGGGGACATAACTGTATCCAGCTTGTTTAAGTAACGTTTTGCTATAAATAAACGTTATTTTTTCTTCTTTCAAGTAATAACATTTAGTAAATGTTAACTATATGTTGGCCTATAAGCATGATCTGTCCGAGTCTATTATATTATTGAGAAGAAATGTATATATATTCTCTTTAATTTTATATATTGCAAGTACATGCAATACTAATTTGGAGATCATTCAACAGGTTGTATTGAATACGGAGTGTTTTGGGTCCCAATCGTGTTGTGTTAGCAGCTAATCCAAAACACGGAACATATCTTTATTTAAAATCAATAATATCATACATCCCCAGGCCTTCATCCTTATAACAGACTTTAGTTGATGTATTTATGATAATAAATAATTAAACAATTTGTCATGCTATACATATATCGCATGTTAGTGTGTGATATACCAACAGTTCATGAACTTAAAGAAGATATCAATTTTTTAATAACGGGATAATATGTATACAAATGAATATAATATAACTCGCGAATAAAAATCAAAATTAAATGTAATCGAAATGCTGATATTGTGCACCCTTTTAACACTTTTCGCGCGGCAGTCATCTGCAGACGACAATTCCAAAAGTTCACAAAATATTTCAAATTAAAATAAATACAAACATGCCTAGTATTGGTTCCGCAATCCTTGAGATAGTCTTTGAAATTTCGGAAAAATCTGTTTTGTATAATACAGGGTGGTCCAAAAAAAACTATACCCAACTTTGGAGGCCATTTTCTCCTAGATGATAAAATATTTTAGTAATTTGGTTTGCATATTATTAAAGCATATATCGTTGAGCATTATTGGTGAAAATAGGGAAGACATTACATTAATATTTTTTGAGATATTGCTATTTTTAGCGAGTATGTGTAAAAATGGCTTTTCCACGGGAGCTGTCAATGCATCAACATGTTTGAATATGATATGACACAATAATGTAATGACGCGATAGTCCTTTGACAAATGTTTTTGCGAGAGCTTTTATTTACACTAAAATGGATAAATAATGGATAAATAATACTTTTTAATATTAATGCAATATCTTCATTACATTATTGTGTCATATCATATTCAAACATGTTGATGCATTGACAGCTCCCGTGGAAAAGCCATTTTTACACATACTCGCTAAAAATAGCAATATCTCAAAAAACATTAATGTAATATCTTCCCTATTTTGACCAATAATGCTCAACGATATATGCTTTAATAATATGCAAACCAAATTACTAAAATATTTTATCATCTAGGAGAAAATGGCCTCCAAAGTTGGGTATAGTTTTTTTGGGACCACCCTGTATGGTAAAACTAATAGCCACATGGAATGTGTTATGTTAATTGAGCACAATGTAGGTGTTTTCATATTAACAGTAATATCGGTTTTGTACAGTGAATGGCACATCGTATGACGGTTCTGGTATACAAATGTACACTAGCAACCAAAATTCATTGGGCACCTTGCATGCTACAAATTTGCAGAAAACACTGGGAACCCATTGAACTACTGTGTTAGCTTTTTGGTAGTTTTGCAAATTGATGAAAAGATCTTATAAAATTTGTTTACACAAATTTGAGATATTTTTGAGAAATTATTGGTTCATAGGGAAAACACTTATAACAATGTTCAGTGAACTTATAACAATGTTCAGTGAATAATGAAATGAATATAACTTTGAAGTATGCCCAGTTCCTGTGGGTGCAATGAGAATGTATAGGGAATTTGGTTGGTTTACATTATAATATGAACGTCATGGTGTTAAATAAAAGTTTTAAAATTCCCTCCCAAATATTCCATTTTTAAAGATGAATAAAGATATCAATTCTCAATATCTGTGGATCCATTGACAAACAATTGTGAAGGTTTTTTGAAAGGAAGTCCAAATTGACACACTGCTTACCATTGGATTGTATAGGCTATAATGAGCTTGATGAATTATTCATGAGCTATTTTCGATGGGAAATGTGTATGGGGATTCAACATAAGCACATATTGTCTTCAATTTCATGGAATGGAATGAGCAAATGTTGTAGGAAACATGAATCTATTAATGAGAAGAGATTCAGCAATATTTGTTCAACTCATAGTGAAATATTACAGTCCACATGTAATATCTGGGATGATTTTGACACCATAAACAAGTGCCCAATGACTTGTGGTTGCTAGTGTATGTACAGTCAACACAACAAGTAGATGACCAGGTAATACATGTGCTGATAACTCGAAAAGTATGATGCCTACATAGATATATTAAATTATAGTCTTGTTGAAGAATTTCTCATATTTGCATTCTACACGCGGACTCCAACTTGCAAATTATTGATTACTGGTAGTGATAGTGCTAATTCACCGGTCGATGCACAGGTTGTTGGCGCATTGTTACGGTTGATCAATACGGCACACACGATTTACCGGTCATACTCTCCTCGGGTTGAAAAGAAAAATGTGAACATGAAATCAGACTTGACCTTACATTTGGGATTGTAACTTGCTCAATATTCAACCATTCTCAGAGTGCAATATCTCAAATTAAAGAGAAAACATTTACCAACAACTTTATAATTTAATATGTTTTTACAGGAGTTATATACTATTAAAGTTATCAGCACATTTATTATCTGGTCAGTTACTTATTGTATTGACTGTACATCAAATCCAGAAGTATCACATTATGTTTCAGTTTATTCGCCGTAAGCATACATTACATTTGTAACCAGTGTTTTGCTGTTTTTTATTTATTTTTATTTGAAATTTATTAGAATTCGGTCTTTCCCTAAAGAGGTCCATAATGAAGCGCTTAGCTTTCAAAACTCGAGTGTCATCATGAGTTTAAGTTTACGATTCCCAAAATAAGTTCTTCGTGAAGAATGCGGGCACATCAGCCGTCTGTAATACTGCATTCCATTTCTTATTTTTACCAGATGGTTGAGGATGACTTACTCGTGTGGATCTACCTCTGTTAGTTCCATCACGTCCCTTGTGTTGAGGACTCTTATCGAATCCTTTCCTCGACGCATCAGTATAATCTTCGGCAAGGGCATCATCCGGGATCTCTAAACCATCACCCCAGCGCTTTAACTCTACCTCTTTAGGAATCTCGGTAACTCCAAGTTTCAGATCTGCATTACGGACGGTGTTTTCATACTTTCCCACTAAATCATACTTCTCTTTGTGGATTACTTGATTTTTCGGCGGCAGAACACGCTCTCTTTTCTTTGGTTTGAGTTGAGATGGTATTGGGCCGGGTTGCTTCTGTGGCTGCCAGTAACTGTTATTATTCATCCAGCCCTTAATGTTTGTCTTCCTTACTACTTTATTGTACACCGGATTACCATCTTTATCCACCTCATCACTTTCAATATCTTTACGCCATTTTTCAAGTTCTTTCTCCTTCGGTGCAACTTTGCCGTCGATAATAAGGGGTGCTGGTGTGTTTTTGGCGCGAAACTGATTCGGTATTCCGTTAGTGTGCTCTGACGAAATCTTCCGTTGAACTGGTTTAGGCTTAGCTATCGGTTTTGGAGAGGGTTTAGGTTCCTCTTTAATCGCCTTTGGTTTATACGCTTTCGGGGGCGGCGGAAGCTTTCGTCGACCTCCTTTGCCATCTTCCAATTTTCCAACCCAAGACGGACGGTATTCTTTACTTCCGTAGACTCTTTCCCAGGCTTTATCAAAAGTATCACCAGTATCTACAGTACCTACACCACGTAGTGCATCTTTAGCTTTTGTTACTGTTGAATCGTCACTCGATGATTTTGCCTGGCTGACACTAGGCTTTCTCTTCGTATTAGCAGCCATGGCGTATAAAAATGCACGGCAAAAGAACAAAGTTATTGATGACTGACTGACGAGGCTTCGAGCTTAGAAGCGAAACGTTAATAACAACATACGAGTCCAGAATGTTGCAATATCCAGGTTTTCACACATTCAATATCTTTCGTAGAAGCAATCCTCCAAGAAGAATAGCTGATGTTATCTTCATAGGGTATATTGTTCCTGATGATCTGGTATGTGAATTCAAATCAAACACTACTTTACTTGTCTGCTATAAGATAAACAAATCGAATGACGCATTTTTTGCTCATTCCAATCCAAATGCGTAGCCATCCATTGTCACTGCTAAAAATGGTGTGAAAACCTGTGGCAGTAGTTCAAGTTTAAAGAATTACAAATTGATTTTACTCCTTGAAACACGCGTAAATGCTCACGTAGTTATTCTAACAGCTGCAATGTTACGATCTCATGCTTGTATGTCGGTATCACTTATATAGTCTGCTTTAAACTTATGATCCACATTTCGATCTGTGATATCTTGAATAAATTCTTGAAACTAAGAATTATTTCAACAAGACGCAGTATTTCGTTAATTAATCATGTTGAACCGATACATTGGAGAGGTATAGTGCAGTTTACTGTGGCTCAAACTTCTACTGTAAAACAGACATTTTTACGCCTCTTTCTTTACATGTCTTCCATCAGTGAGCATCAAGCTGACATGCATGCTGTGATTTGTGTGCAGCTGATTGAAGTCGATATATCGATCCCAGATATCGATCAGGAAACAACCAGACCAAGGCTGTTATCACATTATTCCTTGTAGACGTTATACGTTTGAAGCTTCATGCAGCTGCTATACTCTGTAAACATCCCATGACTACAAGACGCCAAACTCAAGTGACCTCCTCCAACAAAGCTAACGACATAGTAACTAATGCGTTGTGGTAAAAAAACTCCCTCATAATCTCTTTCTTTATTCTTACATATCCAATGGTACAAATTACGCGTTGTACAATGATTAAATTGAAATAAAATGCTATAATCACAAATCTTCCTAATAAAAGGAATAAATAGACCTTTGCATTTGACTAAAATAAATGGCGGGAAAGAACCAGACTATTTGGTGACGAGGGGCAGCTTCCCTCATTTGACATCTGGCAGAAGACCCTGTGTTATGCCTTTAATATTAATTTTGCCTTAAGAAATATTGGAATTTCTGTGCTTGACTGCTGTAATCTCTGCTGTTTCCAATATCTGCAATATTTATTATTCATGATAGCTTTAAACCATTTATCTCTATGAAATCTCAAAGTAATGATTGACCACTGCGTTGCATATTGGGTACACATACTGCTTCCGGTTATAATACGTGTCTTAGCAACTGAAATGGCGCGCAAACATCGTTATATTTGCTTATGTGTCTCAACAATTAATCGTGTGCCAGTCGTATTGTTCTATCAGGATTTTCGTCTCTGGCAAATTCGTCTAATGTTGTTTAGGTTTTGCATTACCAAGAGGTGGTAGATACATTAAATGTATTTTCATGCTTTTAGGAAATAAAAACCCATCTTTTGGGGTCAAATTGTTTCATTTATTTTTGGCGTCTTGGACAGGCTATTCTTAGTTAAAACATACGATTATTTTACATGATTTTTTTGTCATTGTGAAATTTGAATGTATTACGCATTTCTTAAGTAACTGTTCAATGTCAAGTATTCTCTATTTCTCTTGTGATTATGTAAATCATGTCTATGTATATGAATTGTGGTGGTTGATTATGAGATAATCTCCAAGACTCAGAAAATAAATGATTCATGTTGAAAAACAGCTTTATAAGGGAGGTATTACAAATGTTAGTATTATATATAAAAAGAAACAAAAATGGTTCCAGCTTATGTCGGGGCAGCTATTTATTGGGTGTATTTGATGGCCGTCTTTGTTAGTTTTTAAGGGTCGAAATAAGAAACATACACCTCCAATCACACCGTGCACATAGAGGTGAATTAAAAGTTAAACGTCTTTAAACCATTTTATAATGTGTAAGAGCGCTATATAAATGCTCATTGCTATGTTATGTTATGTTAGAATCCTGCGTGTGGATGCCGGCAATGGCAAATTCACATTATGGGTACATTTTGTATCATATCTTGTATAATACCCCTTCAATCACACCGTACACACAACGGTGACTTAAAAGTTACAGACCTATTCATTTAATAATGTGAACTTGATACGTAACAACGTCTCAGAATCCTGCGTGTGGATGCCGGCAATGGCAAATTTACATTATGGGTACATTTTGTATCCTATCTTGTATAATACCCCTTCAATCACACCGTACAACCAAAGGTGAATTAAAAGTTACAGACCTATTAATGTAATAATATGAACTTGATACGTAACAACGTCTCAGAATCTTGCGTGTGGATGCCGGTAACGGCAAATTCACATTATGGGTACAAATTATTTTGTATCCTATCTTGTATAAGGCAAACAAAGTTGTTTGTTTGTCCACATCAGACCGACCGTGTACTATTATAGCCCCGACCTTGTAACATTTTTTCTTTTCTTTCAACAACAACAAAATCAAAAATATTTTTTAAAAAATCAATTTGTTTTAAACTTTTTTTTCAAAGTAACGTATATGGCCTTAATTGACCCCACATGACCCCTAATGTGACCCCATACCATGTATAGTATTATGTAAGTTATTTTGGGTCAAGTATGGGTAATCCAAAAGATCTGACACGGTTCAGAATTCGGCGTACTGGCTAGGACTGGACCAGAACAACCACTAGAAGAAGAAAAAAAACCCGACCTACCGACCCTACCTTTTGATGTCCCTCTATGGACAAACAAACAACTCTTTTTGTTGGCCTAATACCCCTTCAATCACACATTCCGTGCACACAAAGCTGAATTAAAATTTATAGACCTATTCAATTAATAATACGAACTTGATACGTTAACAACTTACACACAAAGGTGAATTAAAAGTTGCAGACCTATTCATTTAATAATGTGAACTTGATACGTAACAACGTCTCAGAATCTTGCGTGTGGATGCCGGCAATGGTAAATTTACATTATGTGTACATTTTGTATCCTATCTTGTATAATACCCCTTCAATAACACCATACACACAACGGTGACTTAAAAGTTACAGACCTATTCATTTAATAATATGAACTTGATACGTTACAACGTCTCAGAATCTTGCGTGTGGATGCCGGCAATGGCAAATTTACATTATGGGTACATTTTGTATCCTATCTTGTATAATACCCCTTCCATTACACCATACACACAACGGTGACTTAAAAGTTACAGACCTATTCATTTAATAATATGAACTTGATACGTTACAACGTCTCAGAATCTTGCGTATTGATGCCGATAACGGCAAATTTCTTGTATAAGGCCAACAACAAAAAGTTGTTTGTTTGTCCACGTCCGACCGACCTTGTACTATAGTCAATTTTTTTTAAATCTTCTTTTTTTCTTCTTCAAAGTCACGTATATTGCCCTAATTGACCCCCACGTGACCCCTCATGTGACCCCATACCATGTATAGTATTATGTTAGTTATTTTGGGTTAAGTATGGGTCATCCAAAAGATCTGACACGGTTCAGAATTCGGCGTACTGGCTAGAACAACCACTATAGCAAACAAAAACGAAGCAAAAAAAAAGGATTCCGACCTACCGACCCCACCCTTGAGGACCCTCTATGGACAAACAAAATACTTTTTGGGGGGCCTAATACCCCTTCAATCACACAGTCCGTACACACAAAGCTGAATTAAAATTTACAGACCTATTCATTTAATAGTATGAACTTGATACGTTAACAATGTCTCAGGATCTTGCGTATGGGTGCCGCCGGTAACGGCAAATTTACATTATGGGTACATTTTGTATCCTATCTTGTATTATACCCTTCAATCATACCACACACACACAACGGTAACTTAAAAGTTACAGACCTATTCATTTAATAATATGAACTTGATATCTCAGAATCCTGCGTGTGGATGCCGCAATGGCAAATTCACATTATGTGTACATTTTGTATCCTATCTTGTTAAATACCCCTTTCATTCACAGTCACACCACACACACAAAGGTGAATTAAAGGTTATAGACTTATTCATGAATAGGAACTTGATACGTTAGCGTCTCAAAAGCTTGCGTGAAGATGCCAGTAATGGCACAGCAACATTATTAATGTACTCAGTGTCTTGAAAAAATAACAGAGGTTAAAATAAGTTAATAACAAATTCAAGCATGATTGTCTGAGTTTTGCCTTGTAACGTGATGACTTGATTGACAAGACAGATAAAAGGTGTATGTACATAAAGACCCATACATGTACCGAATTATTGTCCCATGCTGACCGTAACCATACATTATTTAATTATGTGTTCGACTTGAAAAATCCAAGGGCCTATGTATTGCTGTATAACATAGCCTGTGCAAGGCATAACATAACGTAAGAATGGTCATCTATATAGCGTTCTTACACATTATACAATGGTTCCACATCAGCGCTTAAAATAACAAAATAAAAACAAAACGTTATAAAAACAGTATTAAACATTACTTGCACTATAACGGTGAAATAGATGAGTTTTTTAAACTTCTTAAATTGAGTCCGTCAGTGATTTTAGCTTCAATTCATCTATTGATAGCTCCGTTGACTGCAAATTGTGTAGGTTTTTTTCAATAATGACAAATTCATATACCAATAAAAACATCTATTTAGAGATTTCCCCAGGATTTTCAAGTTTAAAATCCCCCCCCCCCAAACAAAACAAATGCAGTGGCTTAATAGCAAACCAGAGATACACGCGGTCTACAGGAAACACATTTATCGCTGCATCATTAGCTAATTGTAAAGGGTGTCTCAAAAAGTGTGGCCCATGTGAAACCTTTTTTTTTATTTTGGGCCATGAAAAATATAAACATTAATCTGCGAAATACTAGTAATCTTTTTCAGCAATCTTTAATGTGCCATAAGATTTTGTTTCTATCCATTTTAGAGCTTCCGTTATAAAATTATGGCCAATCTACTCGGGTATGTTCAAATTCACCTTTGGCCACTTTTTGTATGAAGAGAGCTCTTTTATTAGAATTGCCATTCAGTGTGTTATTGAACATAATCAATCAAATCAATACTAAATCTGCCTACTAAATGTTGATAGTTCGTTGAATTTGAACAAAAGACATATTTTCATCGATGATACACCATAAAATATTTGAATTTTAGACGGTATATTAAACAAAACGTTTACTTGATTAATTTGCTCAACAAACATGACGGTATAATGTCATTTGAGTCAATATCCTACCAGCGTGACGGCGAGTTACAGGGTGTCTAAAAAAGCGCTCCATGAGTTACAAAAATTAATTTAAAATACATCCCATATCTTTTTGTTTTAAGGAAACGGACTGTTGGTAGTCCTCTATCAAATACACTTCATCCGATTGAATTTCACCACCTAACTACAGAGATATGATCAATTCAGTAACCAGAGTGCGAATCCACCTTTGGCCACTTTTGAACAAGAAAATGGCTTTCAAAGATTGACAATGCCACCAAAGAATACATACTAACTATTTTGCTGGTGTTGATGATTGGAAGAAGACGCTGGACTGACTTGCAGTCTGGCTATGATCTAAAAGGGGCACTGAGAGATGTGCCATCAATTTTCCTGGAAATCAAGTTTTTTGCACTTACGTTATACTAACTACCATCTGAAAACCGTTTACTTTAATTCGCTGTATATCATGTAAAATTTCACGAATTGGTAATTTCGATGTCATCACTCGCCACATAAATTGCTTCAACCGATTACACCTCAGGGTTCCTAACCTCATCTAAACACTTCAAAAGAAGTAAGTTTCCCTTTAGGGTTTCCCTTATATTTTCAAAAATATACATTGGGTTGAAATGGGTTTTCTGTCAAATTGGTATGAGGTTCATACCAATACTTGACCAAAATTTCAAATCAACAGGTTCTGTCATGATTGAGTGAGCTTGTATTGAATGAAAGAATGTCCAATTTCAAAAGTTGTTAAAATAATGTTTAGTAGTGTGTGTATCCACCACGTTGGTGTATCAATTGACAACATCGATTTCTCATAGCTATAGGAAATGGATTTGTCTTGATGGACGACAATGCGCGCCCACATAGGGGAAGAGTTGATAATCAGTTCTTGGAAGAAGAAGGTATAGAGCGTTTGGTTTGGCCCGCGAACTCCCCAGATCTCAACCCAATCGAGCATCTGTGGGATCAGTTAAAGCGGACCGTGGATCGTAGAGCTAACTTACGTCTTCTGGAACAACAAGAGTGGGATGACCATCCTACAGCATCGAGTGGCGCGCCTCATCAACACTATGAGACGTCGATGTCGGCAAGTCATACATCAACGCGGTGGATACACCCGCTACTAAACATTATTTTAGCAACTTTTGAAATTAAACGTTATTTTAGCAACTTTTGAAATGGGACATTCCGTCATTCAATACGTGCTCACTCGAGCATGACAGAACCTGTTGATTTGAAATTTTGGTCAAGTATTGGTATGAAACCCATAATCATTTGACTGAAAACCACATTTCATTCGAATGTATTGTTTTGGAAATATAAGGAAACCCCTAAAGGGGAACTTACTTCTTTTGAAGTGTTTATATAATTGAAACAATATATTTTTCCAAATTTCATTTTTCTTGGCAATCTCTTAGTGCCCGTTTAAAGGTATATTATGCGATCTTTTCCATGGGACGCCCTCTATCCTTGTTTTTTTTTTAAGCAGATTTTCTTGCAGATATACATTTCTGATGATGAATCATAAATACATTCCCTACTTATAGAGTGATACGATTCCAAATTACTTCCAAAATCATGGTCAGAGGGCGTCCCATGGAAAAGATCGCATATGTGTTTAAATATCAGTAGCACATGCTACCATTCTAAAACTCGAAAACTCTACAATTCAATACACAATGATTCAATGGTGGTTTTTAAAACTCTTTATTAGTGTTACAATATGTTCCATTTTACTGCGAAAAAATATCATATAGAAAACTATTCTTACTACATGTAGATAAAATATAGTATTATAAATTGTTATCTGAATATATGGATGGAATATTCCTAAAATAGATATACAGAATAAAAGTCTTTTATTTTAATTCCGAGAAGGGAAGGGGAGTGTTACTCAGCTATAAATATACAAGCATATGTTTCAACCAAACAGATTATGGGGTGTTTTTCTCATAGTATGTGGGTCCGTGTTAATGAAGCTGTTAACCCCTAAAATATAAAATTTATCAAGCGCTGTAACTTTTGAATTATTAATGTGATATATATGAAACTATACATTTTTGGAAATGAAATGATTCAGAGGATCCATTTTTGGTATCAAATTTCACTAAAAATGCTGATTTTTGAATTTTGACCAAAAAGTGCCAAGATATGACCACACCTCTAATTTTCATGGTGAAAAAAAAAATCAACATTTTACGACTACAAATTCATATCGCTGTACACAGGTAGATAAATGGCATGATTCAGGTGGGGAAATTAGGTGGGAAATTACATCAAAAAAGGCACAATTCAACTTTTTTATACACCTAACATATTCCTGAACAGGTGCTTGTATGCAAGCCAAAAACAGTAATCAGAATCAAAAACCTATGAAAGTACACTAAACAAGCTCATTTCTTCTCCACAATATGACACCTCATTCATAAAATGTATTGGATACTTGTTGCTCTTAGTAACAACAACTAATGGGAGGGGAGTTGTTTTTGTATGGGATGGCATTGATTTGCATTGACCACTGTGTGTTACATAGAAACTGGTCAGGCATGCATGGATGAATGGTGAGCCGTGATTCATTTCACACAAATTGTCACTGCTGAGCACACACTAAGCAATGATATCCCATTGAAAATCATTCTACTGCAATTTTGTGCTTGTTTGGTATGGTTACTTAAGCCATCATTAAACTTTAAAAGAATGCACTCTATTTTTATGAATGAGGTGTCATATATTATGGAGAAGAAATTTGCTCGTTTATTGTATATATCTCAGTTTTTTGATACCAATTACTGATTTTAAATTAGCTCAAATCAAAGCACCTGGTCAGGAACTTTTTGTGCTAGGTGTATATAAAAACAAACACAATAGGTAATTTCAAAAAAGAATATGTTCAATATGACTTGATTTTACTTGAACAAAATCATTAACTTAACTTGACTTTGAGTTGACTGACCAAGACTTGCCTTGACTCGAGTCACATAAACGCATCACCCAAAAATAAGTCCCCCTCTTATCAGTTCGTCATAACATTGTAAGGTAAATCATTTTTACCAATAAAACTTAGATAGAAATAACCCTATGACTGTTTCCTAAGTGTTGTTTGAAAATAAAAGATGTCCATGAATGACCTCAAATGGAAGACAAACTGAAAAACTGCCCTTCTCAAAAGTCACAAAAGTTTAGAATGGGACTGACCACCTAACAACTCACTGTGCTAAGCTCTGAGCCAAGAAGGGGATTACATGGCTGAATGATCATGAATTGATTACACATTGGAGTAATGTTCACTTGGTGGGTATTTTAAACCGCCCTCAACCACAGGTGGTTTACCATTTAGTAAGAAGCCATTCATAATCTGTTTTTGTCTTCCATTTGAGCTCATTCAGCCATGAAGTCATGGACATCTTTCATTTTCAAACAACACTTACGAAACAGTCATAGGATTATTTCTAAGTAAATTTTATTGGTAAAATGTTTTACCTTACGGTGTTATGACAAACTGTTGCGAGGGGACTTATTTTTGGTGATGTGTTTTTATCTGTCTGTGACTTGTGACTAGAGGTTTAGTGACTTTGTCACAACACTGGTGAAGAATCCAATAATCTGGCAAATAAATTAAATTAAAGGTAGATGACCCGATCACATTTTCGTAACACAAAATTATTTCAAACATACGGAGATTTTCATATCATATGAAAGCTTGTATTTTTCTCATCATCATACTGAAATTTGACGGCCTAAATCGGTATAATTACGGAGAAATCGATGAAATAACGTCGAATTACCGCGAATGGTGGTAACCACCAATATAGTTTGTGTACTACTCAATGGGTACAGTTCACAGCATCTTGTGCGTCTAAAATAAGAACCATTAGAGCTATGCAACTCAAACTTTGGAACACGACTTTTTTAAGGATGACCTTTCATGTAGAATAGAAAACTTCAAGTTGAAAATCGGAACATCTACCTTTAAACAAGGTTGACGTTTTTAAAAATGTGTATATAGAGTTGTTATTACTTTACATAGGCAAGGGATACAATCAATTCAAAAATTGTTATATTGTGTCCAATCATCTCAACCCTAAGGGTTTTATGGGGGGGGGAGTTCCCCCAAATGTTGAGCAATTTTGGTGACTTTTCAACAATAAAATAAAAAAATAAAAAAAATATAAATTTTTTTTCAAAATCTACCAATAACAAATCAAAAAATTTGCGACAAAAAAATGCAAAAATGTTCCAAACAAACAAACAAACAAATTAGATATAAAGAAAAAAAGTGGGTCGGTCGGTCGGAAAAAAATTATCTGCTTATATCCTTAATATGTAATTCAAGGATATATGTCTTGAATATCTTATTGATTAACAATAGGTTTTTATGGTCTTAATTCAAATCAACAATTCTGGAGGCTTTTTCAATATAATTTTTACAATAAAACAAAGTATAAAGCCAGATCATTTGGTACAGAGTGCTCAATACTAAAAGTAGAGCGTAATATAATCCAAATTAAATCTAGTTTATTCCAAATGGAATAAACTTGATTTAATTTGGATTATAATTTTTACAATATGTACAGGGTGTCTCCCCATGAGTTAGAAAATTAATTAAAAATACATCATGTCTTTTTGTTTTAAAAAAACAAACTGGTGGTAAGCTATATTAGTTCCCTATCAAATGCACTTTATCCCATTGAATTTTACTATCTAACTACGAGATATGATCAATAAAGTAACGAGTGTGAATCCCACTTTGATCACTTTTGAACAAGAAAATGTCTTTCGACTGAAAAAACTGCCTTTGTGATTCCAATGATTATAGGATATGTCAATGTATTGTTTAAAATACCATATAAAATTCGAATATTTAATGGTAGGTCATAGATAATATGAATGAAAATATGTTTTTCTTTTCAAATTCAACTTACTATAATTTTAGGAGGTAGATTATTATTGATTTTATCGATTATGTTCAATGACATACTGAATGACGATTCTAATAAAAGAGCTCTCGTCACATGAAAAGTTGCCAAAAATCTGAATTTGAACATGCCCGAGAAGATTGCCATAATTTGATAATGGAAGCTCCAAAATGGATAGAAAACAATACCTATATGGCACATTAAAGATTGCTGAACATGATAACTAATATTTCACAAACAATGTTTATATTGTTCACATTATGATTCCATCCCCTTAACATTTTGAGACTTTCTTTACCCCCGACTTGCAGGCTTATCGAGGGTAATAAATCTTCTCCCTCCTACACCATTTCTCAGATTTATTTCACACCATCTGTCTATTGCCAGGTACTTGCTACCCTACCATCGCCCTCTCAAGAATGGCCCAAGGCTGTAGGCTTGGTACGGGTCCTTGGATAATTTCCTGGATTGAACTAGAAGCCCAAAATGTTACTTTTGAAAGTGTTTGTGAACCTGAGTGTTAAGTCTCAGCATAACATTATATAAACATAACATTGGGCATTTATAAAGCGCTCTTACACATTATACAACAGCGCTTATTACACTATGGAATGAGTGACTGCTTAAAACATCTTCTTAAATTGAGTCAGTGACGAGGCATGCCCGATTTGTCGCCGTAAACTGTTCCACAAAAATGGAGCCAAGGAATAAAACCCCTTCAGTACCAATTCAGATTTATAAACCAAAGAATTTAATAGGAAGAATTTCCAAATTATAATTGATCATTTGTTTCCCAAACAATTACCAAAACGTAAACATCATTTTAATCTGATATATATATGTAGTTTTAATCAACTGACAATGCTCCATCTTTACAAACCTGGATGATTTTGGACGCCCATTTACACCATATTAATATATTAAGAAAGAAAAAAATTTAAGGAAAGATATATGAAGACTCATACTTAAATTTTAAGTAAGAAGCATAAAAAGATCACCTGTTTAGCACCAGTGGCGTACCCAGAGGGTGGTCCAGGGGGGCTGGTGCCCCCCCTGAAATATCTCCGTCGGTAAAAACGACGCTCCATCGGTAGATTTTGCGATTTTGACCATGCATTTTTTTAGGCCGGTTATCCTATCTGGACAACTTCATCGCTACCCCCCCCCCCCCCCCCCCCCACTTATCAGGAATTCAGCTGCTGACCGGGGGAAATTGTGCAAGTTTTAAGATTTTTTCGGAGTCTGTAAAAAAAATTGTCGGTACATCATGCCTTTCGTCGGTACAATTATGGTTGTGCCCCCCAGTTTCCAAAAGCTGGTTACGCTACTGTTTAGCACCATATTATAAATAGAAAACAAGATGCAACAACACCATGTTAATCACTCGATGTTTTAGTGCAACAACGCCCCTATCTTCAATGGCTGCCATTTGTTAGATTACATTTTCACAAGGGCACATCTTAAAGCTTTCCATGCGGCAGGCGTGTGCAGACGACATTCCAAAATTTCACAAAATTATTTCAAAAATCTCGAAATTTTTGAATTTCATTACCATATTTAGAATCACCATGTGAAATGCATTGAAATAAGTACAAACATGCCATGTTTTTATTCAGTAATCCATGAGATAGACTTTGAAAAGTGGGAAAGGTTTCTGACAAATCTGTTTTTGTACATGGTAAAACTAATAGCCGCACGGAAAGTCTTAAAAGCACCATAACATGTGGCAGCTATTGTAGATATTGCCTTTTCACATAACTTACATCTATTTGATATAAATGGGTCTGCTATAGGTCGCCCTGGAGTGACGTCACATGCCGTTGACCAAAAACCAAAGAGGTAAATAACAGCCTCTTACACAGAGACACAGCGTTCCGTGATCCCTTGGGTATGGGCGAGTAGAGCGTAAAACTGATAGGTAGTTAAAACGTTTGGTTCGTTGTCAATGGCAAACAGTACAAAGTACCCGGATGACCGGGGCGACCTAGAGTTAGCCACACATGACATTTACTGTAAAAGTGATTAAATGTCCACGCTTTGCTGATTTTCAGCCATTTCGCATATTTTTTAATTCACTATTGGAAAGTCCATTACATAGACTTATACACAAAATAAATATATTCTTTTTTTTATTTACGAGGCAGCTGCTTCGGAGTGCGAAAAGTGCAAAAATTAATGTAGCGCGAAAATGTCCAAGTTCACAGTATTACAGATAGAGCCTTGTTGCGCCATACCCTTAAATCATACTCAATTTTAGTTCATCCCTCAACCTGGACAAAATTCTACTATAATTAATACTGCTGATTTTCTGAATGTATATAATTGGAAGAGTGTGTTTGCTATGGCTCAGTTACATGCTCCGCGATATCATGATGTACTCTGGTTACTTCCTGTTTATAACCCCATAGTCTTATCCTGCTGATGCCTCCATCAGGGCGCATGGTGAGACGAATGTGAGATACCACGCCTACATTCGTTACTTCATCATCTTTGTAAAAATGTTGCTTGTGAGCAGAAAGCTGAAAATTAAAAAATATCAGGGTTTATATGGAATTAAAACTCCAGTTATATTATTATTCAGGGTTCAGGGTTCACCCAGCATAAAATTGTGTTATTTTTGGTGTGTCATATATTGTAGTGGTATATCTTGGCTGTTGTTTATTTGGGGAAGCAAACAGGGTCAAGGTCATAAGAAGGGTTTATAGCCCACCCTCCCCTTCCCCCACACTGGCTACACCCGAGGGGCACTCACATTGCAAGTCCATTAATATGGATGTGCGGCGGTTAACACTCCCTTTTCGCGCCTCTTTTTCAGTTCTCTAGGATAAAGATGGGGTGACAGCAATGTTTATCAACAAAAGCAATGGTCGAAGAGACTGGACTGTCGATACATGTTTGAGGGAACAGCATATGACCCCCAACACTGTCCACTATGCCTTATTGCCCTTTATAATGCTTTGGTGCGAAGTTTTAAAAGCACAGGTCCTAAACAACACAGGATGCGCGCGCACACTGCCTGTCAAAGAACAATGGTAACTGCTGACCAAATGCCCGGCATGACGTCACAAGTCACCGTAGTCACCCCCATCTATTACTTCACACCTCAGCTACTCACTATGACCCCAAGTTCACCCTTAAACTAACTTGTGTACTTCTACATTAAACCCTTTGAAAACTGCACCATGTGGAGACGGTGAAAAAACCCCTGTTCTGCAGGCCCAACCGACCCATTTTTTCTCTCAAATATTTAACAAAAAAATTTACAAAAAATGTTGGCAATTTTTTGATTCATTTGTGACCATTTGGATTTGTTTTGACATTTTTTTAAATGCTTTGAATATTTTTTTACATTAAAGAAATTCACCAAATATTTCACCTACATTTTGCACACACAAAAAAACCCACCAGACCGATATCTGAGAGATCCGTTTGCCAGAAGACAAAAACATAGACGTGGGAGTTAGGGTTAATAGCATTGGTCAGCAGTGATATTAAAATTGAGATAACCTAGTTAACAGTGTTAGTCAGCAATGTTACTAAAATTGAGATAACCTTAGTTAACAGCGTTAGTCAGCAGTGTTAAAACTTGAGATAACCTTAGTTAACAGCGTTATTCAGCAGTGTTACTAAACTTGAGCTATACCTTAGTTAACAGCGTTACTCAGCAGTGTTAAAACTTGAGATAACCTTAGTTAACAGCGTTACTCAGCAGTGTTAAAACTTAAGATAACCTTAGTTAACAGCGTTAGTCAGCAGTGTTACTAAACTTGAGATAACCTTAGTTAACAGCGTTACTCAGCAGTGTTACTACAATTAGGCTTACTAAAATTAAGCTTTTTTGGTTTGGTCAGTAGTTAGGTTTACCTTCGTTGGTGGCAAAATCTTTCTCCAGTTGAATCCCTCAAAACCTTGCTGCATGGAGTCATCCCGGATAACGCTGACACGCTTCTTCAGCTGCGGTCTAACTACGCATCCTAGTAATATAAAAAATTGAATTTACTTGATAAGATTTCAAGGTCAACATCTACCATTTTGAAATTGAGATACCATATTGCATGTGACTTACTGACAAAAATAGGTATTCAAGGATGTATGACCTACTCCAGCCTGATCACCCTGCACTTTTCTGTTTCAAAACTGAGATTTTGATACTATAGTTTAATCAGTTCCAATTTACGGAGAAATATTCGCTTTTTATCTCTCCGCGCGCAAAAGTAATCCAAGCGTGTGCGCGGGATTATGAACACATGCATGCGGTTTTGGACACACACCCTTCCCGCATAGGATGCACAGTGCGCTTGTTGCGTTCATGCGAGTCCGCGTCCTTTTGTATTCATTCACTACTGTAAGGAGGCTTCACCAATTTGGAGCTGATCAAACTATAGGAGAACTTTTTATTCCGAAATTTACTGCTGCATCAGTTTTGAAAAAGAGGACGAGACGACTAATTAACATTAATATTTGATATTATTTTATATTATATATAATATAATAAAAAGCAGTTTACCAACCTACAGTGTTTTACAATAGACAATATAACAACAAATTTTAACAAACACCAGAGAACGTCCCAACGAGAAATAAGCAAGGACTTTCACCGGCGAGGAATTGAACCCGTCTTCTGATTAATATTTGAATTATTTTCATGTAAAGTCCGCAGATTTAATATTGTCCGGTGTTTCAACTCTTGTCCAAAGGTATAAATACAATTTAAATGTTTTATATGATGTCCTTCCATCATCTACATTTAACTTTAACTGCATTTTCATGGCTAATGCCATAGTGGAAGTTAGATTACTTTATTCTAACCCTATAGCTAAATATAGTTGATATATTAACTATAACAAAAAGTTTAATATAAGCTATCGCTATCTAATATAAGTTATCGCTAGCTAGTGTAAGCTATCGCTATCTAATATAAGTTATCGCTAGCTAATATTGTTTAATGCAATAATGATATTTTGATCTTTATTTCATTCTAAACCTAGTTGATATTAGCTTTAACAACAAGTCTAATAGAAGCTATTGCTAGCTAAATGCTATTGCTAGCTACATAAGCTATCACTAATATGAGCTATTAGTAAAGCGATAATGGTAGATTGTGATGAACATATTCATAAAATTGTAGGAGTATGAATGCTGCTCATCACACACCAATGCACATAATTGTCCACATCAAAAGGGAAGTTGTGCCCTGCTATAGCAGGTGATTTGACACCACATCTACCAGCAATCAATGCGTCTGTATACACTATGTTTACGTCATTATACATCTATACAATAATTATTAAGTCACCTGGCTTAAAGGTGTATGTTCTGATCATCTTTTTTTTGGCTTTGATTTTTTTTCACATCTAGATATTTTGATATCAGAAGAATCCCCATATTTTTCTCATTATGTCTGAACATCTTAGGGGCCAGAAATGTTCCATTTAGAAATTATAGGCTAAAATGTGGTGAATTACTGTCACAGGTGGTTTAACCACCCGCCATTTTGTATACTTCTCAATTGGCGAATTTCTTGTGACCATGTGCTTCTAAAATAAGAACCATTGGAGTTATGCAACTCAACTTTAAAATAAGACAATTTTAAGGATGACTCCTCATGTAAAATAGAAAACATCAAGTTGAAAATCGGGCCAGCAATCAATACATACCTTTTATCGGTTTAATGACAAAATCATTGCAATACAACATGTGTCTATAAAGTACTGACTCTAAAACTCATGATTGGGAAAACTATGACCTGTACTCTATAATCACTGTCATAATGCTATGGACGAAATTCAAGCTATTTTACGCGCGTGTATTTTGTTGTTGTTCGCTGAACTGCGTACAGATGTATGAAATGCGCGAACAACTATGCATGCATGTGCGTGACGATTTCGATTGGACGATTGGATTGACCAATCAGGACGCCCGGTCATTTTTGAAAGTGTCCGGTACGCACTTGCAGGTTTATGCACATACCTATAAAAACACGCATTGTTGGAATTATGTCCATAGCATTATGACGCTGACTTTATAATAGTGCATACAGCGGTAGATATATAAAATTATCTTTTTTAAGTAGAGTGATTCTCCTTAAGTTTTAACTAATCCTATATAACCCCAAAAGCCCTGAGTGCTACACAATACTACTCTAAGTGCTGGTAGTGTGTGGTTACCCATATCCCGGCAGGCCTAACTATCAAACGGGCTTTTCATGTTTGTGTTCTTTACAATATCTCTCAACTACTGCAATAAGATCATTAGAGTTAAGCAATATTGTAAGTGTATTTTAAGTGGAACAACGACGTCGCAGGCGTTCTTTCACACACAAAATAATACTACCAAACGCATTTATGTCAGACAATATAACACGGGTACGGTCTAAAAACAATACCTTTATTCTCATTCTTAAACAGTCATACTTTAGACATCTATTTAATAAAAATTGTAACTTTAATTGCCGACATTTATCAACTTTTACCCCTGTTAGTATCGAATAACCCAAAACATTCCATCCAATCCCGTGCATTGAGTATGCCATGCGTCGGCGTAATGTGCCGCATAAGCACACACAAAAATTGCAATGCAGAAGTGCGCGTTATGGAAGAAAACTATAGTTACCACGCTCTGCAGGAGGGTGGTCACGCTAATTAAGTTGTCTCAATATGTCGCTGATTTCTCTGAAAACCAATATGAATTGCCTAAACATGCTTAGGGCTCTTGTCCTTCTACAAGTAGAGGAAAGCACGAGGAAAGAGGGAAAGAGCCCTTAGCTGTTTAAGAATAAGTGATATAAAACCTGCAGTGTGTCTAATTTTTAATCCAACACATTATTGGAAAACTTATCACCTTGTAATTCTGGCGATTCCTTCAAGATGTCTTCATAGTTTACCTGTTTGTTCGTTTTTTGTGTTTATTTGTTTGTTTTTTCATCCCAAAAAGGAAGTCAGTAATTGGGTACAAAAGCACACCTTATGACAACTGGCCTGGCCTAGTAGTGGCCACCAGGGATATAGCACTGGATCAAAAATGTGAGAGGTCCCATGACATTTTTCAGGACCCCGTAGGACTTCAAAAAAAAAAATTAAGGGGTCCCCCCAAGAAATTGAGGGGTCCTGAAGTTTGGGTATTTGAAAATTTTACTTTTTTATGGGCAGTTTCAATGAATTTATATTGTGAGGAAAGGATGGATATGTAATTTACAGAATTTCTTAAGGTTTCCATTTCCATACATCTTCAAATTTAAGGGGTCCCTTCAATTTTGATCGGGACCCCCAAGTCTTTCCAATTTGAAACCTGACGCGTCACTATTAGAAAGTGAGAGGTCTAGGATGCGCAGACGCGTCAGAATGCGACCCCTGATGGCCACTCATAACAAACAAGGTATTACATCCAGGGAAGATTGAGAAACCATTCAAGGTTATTGGTTGCCTATTTATACATGTAAATGAAACAAGTTGATTTAGTTGGTAATTTGGGTACAAAAGCACACCTTATGACAACTGGCCTGGCCTAGTAGTGGCCACTCATAACAAACAAGGTTTTACATCCAGGGAAGTTTGAGAAACCATTCAAGGTTATTGGTTGCCTATTTATACATGTAAATGAAACAAGTTGATTTAGCCGCTAGGGTATAGAAACAAGAGATACGCAGCTCAAGTCTCATTTAATATAGAAGTTCTCACTCAATTAAAAGGATATTTAATTTTGTTCATAATTTGAAATCAACTTTTTTTCAAAGTATCCTACAATTTCAATCAGAGACATATCAATTTTTTTTTAAAATAATATGTTCTTAATAAACCCTAATCACCACTACCCCCCCCTTCCCGACCGCAACCCGTCGATACAGACAGGTGCAAGATGTTTTGATGGTCTTTAATTAAAAATGCTCAATTGGGCTACAAAATCTTGAGTTGGTAAAACTGATGGCAACACATAGCCCTTGCCCTTCTAATTGACACTGTATGGTTGTCCATAACAACTCTGCTTTATCAAACAGTGCTAAATCAAGCATTTACCTGGTAACTTAGGGTAACACATAACGCCAGAGCAACACTTAAAGTACTATCTGTTGATGGCTGCTACCTGTCAGTAGCTATAAATGCAAGTCACACACAATTTGTTTTATCATGTCATATAATTACGTAAGCCAGATATGAATATTTGCTATGTTTATATTACTCAAAATTAGAGGATTATGAAAATGTGTTTTATGACAAAATATCAAATATATGGATTACCCATATAGTGCAGGTTTCTTTCAATACTCTCATAGATATACAGTGCTCAAAAAGGTAATTAACCAAATATGCTCATGACTCCCAACCTCATTCTTATAATATGAAATTATCACACTATGTGATGTGATTAAGCGAAATGAGTCCCATACCTACTTTACATCCCAGTTCATGAAGCAAGGAAAGTACATGTGCTATACTCATAATGATGACCATGTGATGTACTTCTAACCATGTGATGTGCTGTCACTAACCATGTGATGTGCTTTCACTATAACCATGTATTGTGAACACATTACTCATGTAACTTAAATGATGGGCTATCCTTACAGCCTGATGTCCACCTTCTACAGTGCATGAATAAGGGCCATTACATGCACTACTCATATGATTTCCATGCACTAAACATGTGATGTAAATGATAGACTTAAATTTACATCTTAGCTCATTGTCTGTACATTCCAGTGCATGAATCATAGTGGATTGCATGAACAGCGGGCATTACATGCACTACCAATATGATGTCCATAGTCCCACCATGTGATGTGTTTAATTTTCTGATTTTAATCTTGCCTTGCTTTGTATTGTTGTTTTATGCCTTTGTTGTTTTTAATAGCGCGTCGCTTTTTAGATTTTATGACTTTTATTTAGGTTGTCCTGTTTTACAATGTTTCTTATATTATGTGGTATATATGTAGTGTGATATGGCACCAAACCATAGGTATTTTTCCATATTGTGTGAACATGCATGGGATAACGAATTTATCGTTTAGTCAAGCGCCCTCGCTCAAAGAAAAGAAAAACGATATAAGGGGACCAACTTTTTGCGAGTTTTGGAGAAAAAAAAATTAATTTTTTTAACATTTTTATCACAATTTTTTTCACAATTTTTTTTAGATAATTTTTTACACAATTTTTGGGGCATAATTTTTTTCACATTTTTTTTCACAATTTTTTTTAGATAATTTTGTCACAATTATTTTTTAGATAATTGTTTACATAATTTTTTGGGGATAATTTTTTGGGGATAATTTTTTTCACAATTATTTTTTTTAATTCCTGGTTTTTTGAGTTTTGGTGACATTTTTGGGTTAAAAAAAACAACAACAACTGTTTACGATTTACAACTTACCTTCTGCTAGCCATGTCTTCTCGATGAAAAATCCATGTTAAATTCCGATAAAATGCACCGTTCAAAATCCATGCGTAAAGATAACTGTTCAAAATCCATGCATAAAGATAACTGTTCAAAATCCATGCGTAAGGATAACTGTTCAAAATCCATGCGTAAAGATAACTGTTCAAAATCCATGCGTAACACTAACGCAAAAATCCATGCACGTTCAAAAATCCATGCAAAACACGAAAATCCATAAAAAGTAAAATGTCCAAATGTTATTACGTATATACATGAGGATTGTTTTCAGAAGTCTACTATTCTTGTGATCTAGGCTCTGGAGCCATTTGGATCACAAGGTTGTGAATTGTACAACCTGCAAACATAGGTAGCTGCGGCTGTGGACGAGCATTAGCTTGGCGTGCATGGCGAATATTTACCCTTCGAGAGCCGTTCCGATCCACAGTATTTTCCATCTCCAGCTCCACTGATTCCTGAAAATATGGATCATTTTCCATATCGCGTAAATAAGGACTGAGATCAAAGTCAATAGGTAACAGCATACCAGTATTAGCAGGTCTAACCGGCGAACTGAATGCTGGTTCATTGCTGTTTGCGGTACCGATAGGTGCAGACGATTCTTCAGAAGATGGAGCTACGAGACCTAAATCTGTGAGATCTTGCGACGATAGAGTCATGGTCGTGGACGTAATACTAGGCCTAGGCGTATTTGTACAAGCGGCAGGCACAGCTGGTTGACGATACATGGATGACGCCTGTTTGGAGTCTGGGATGGTACATGTAGAAGGGGCAGCTGGTCGATGATACGCATATGGAGCCGGTCTTGGGTGTGGAATGGTAGGCTTATATGTAGAAGCGAAAGGCACAGCCCGCTGATGATATGCGGATGAAGCCGGTTTTGGGTGTGGTCGAATAGGAACACACGTAGAAGCGGCAGTAGCTGGTTGGCGATAAGCAGGTTCTCTGTGTGATGCTGGCATAACGCTCATAGCAAGCGTTCTCCCCATATCCAATTTCTCCTTCTCAGACACTCTCTGGTATATAGCAAGCGAACTGACCGATTTATGTCCAGTAACTTTATTGATCTGGGAACTGGCGAAGTTCTGGCGAGTAAGAATAGTAGCACCGGTAATAGAGTGGTTGGTGTACAATTCAGACAACTTATACCTCTAATCCTTCATGAAGAAACGGAGTTTATCCACTCCAACAGGGCGTCTATAGTACCAAACTGTGTCGTTTACTCCCTACACTGAGCCTGGGACGTTGCCATAGAGATTTACACTCTGGATGCAGATGGTCTAGATACAAGATGAATGAGGTAACTGGGCATCTATTGCTCCCTCTGACTTCCGGCATGAATGCCGAATAACTTTCTCGGCAATCGCCTCCATGATTTTTGTTGAGTTCATCAACTACCTTGCACACATAACGCTCACCATCAGGACTGGTCTTCACAGCAAATGTAGATGTTGTCATTTTTAGACCCTCTCCTGAAAAAATAAAACCGGATGTCAAACTGGACCTTTTCCTGAAGCAATGCAGGATCCACGGTATTATGTTGGTAGAGATTGCCAAATCTGTTGTACAGAGTAGTCAAGTCTGTGTCCCGTATTTCTGGATGATGTTTTATTTCACCTTTCCCTTCAGCTTTTAGCTCACGCAAAGCCCCTTTAAAGGCCTCTGTAGAGCTGCGAAATTCTTTGTCCTTGATGATATCATATCCTTTATTGAAGGGTGGAGAACGAAGATATCGTGACAGACTATGGCGAAGAGTTTCCAGTGTGCTGGCTTTATAAAGTTCACCTTTAATTGTTCTCGCGGAAAACCAAAAACCCTCCAACGCCCGGTTCAAATCTGCCTCCGTAAAATTCTTGAATTCAACAGGCTCTGTGCCGTCACCTCTCTCCATTAAGTAAGCGTGAAATACACGACCAGCTTTCTGGTTAGCAGATAATGTGTTTTTCGGCGTTGATTCGGCCTTTTTGCGGTCTATTTCGGCCTCGGAATAAAACGAAAAACCTCATCCGTTCTGTTTATTATCCGCCATTTTGTGTGTTTGTACCGGTATTTAAATTTCGTAGTATTTGTGTGCAGTGACCCGTAACCAAATGATATAATATGCTAATTTTACGCAACTCTTCCACAGACGCAAAGCAATCGCTTTACACAGTTAACTGGTAACGCGGTTCTGGTAACGTGGTTAATCAACGATATGGAATATATCGTGGGTTTGACTTCCTTGTTTACACGATAGGGATCAGATTGCATACGCGTTAACCAATGAAATTGCGGTATTTATACCTACTAAACGATAAACAAAGATATTATTAGTTATCCCCTGCATGTTCACACAATACGGAAAAATACCTATGGTTTGGCATGTCATATCACATGAGGCCCAATAAAAATGTATTTAAACACTCGCGGAAAACTAAACGTCAAAATCTAGTTAGAGCAAGGCGCTGAATTCTCTTCCCTTCCAGGCTTCCTTACCTCCGTAAAATTCAACCCTTTAACAGGCTCTGCGCCATCGCCTCTGTCCATAAAATCATCGCGAAAAACATGTCTGGTTAGGTTATATGCAGATCATTTATTTTTTGGCGTGGGTTAGACCTTTTTGCGGTATATTTCGGCCTCAGAATGTAACATAAATCGACTCGGTTGCATTTAAATCATCCGCCATTTTATTTGTTTATTTTACAATGTCGTATTTTGAGCAACTCTTCCACAGACGCAAAGCAATCGCTTTACACGTAATATCATTTCGCGCCATCTGGTAACGCGGTTAATCGACGATATGGAATATATCGTGTGGTTTGACTTGTTGTTTACACGATATGGATCAGATTTCACTACGTGTTAACCAATGAGATTGAAGTATGTACACTTACTAAACGATAATGGTCCAGCTATGAGTTTTAAAAAATATTGTGCGAGACCAATATATTTGTGTATCATGCGAAAAAATCCATCTAATTTTATCATTGTTATGCAGTGAGAATCTAAATTAAAAAAATTAAAATTTAAAAAAATTAAAAAAATTAAAAAATTCACCATAATATTGTAAAAATATCAATAACATTTTTTTGTTCAAAGTACAGACAATTCATTTTTTTTCTCCTAAAATTCTAATTTTTTTTTAAAAATCCCAAAAATTTCTCAATATACAATATTTTTAAAACTCATAGCGAGACCAATATATTTGTGTATCATGCGAAAAAATCCATCCAATTTTATCATTATTAGGCAGTGAGAATCTGACTTGACAAAAACAAAATCAAAAAACAAAAAACAAACAAAAACAAACAAACAAAATCACCATAATATTGTAAAAATATCAATAACATTTTGTTGTTCAAAGTACAGACAATACATTTTTTTCCCTAAAAATTCTAATTTAAAAAAAAAAAATCAAATCAAAAAAAAAAAATTCCTAAAAGAATTTCAAAAAATTTCAAAAATTAAAAAAGACAATATTAAAAAAAAATAGTCTACTGCATTTTGTGACTGCTACATAATACAATTGGCATATTAATACACGCTTACAGTGTATCCATGCAGGTAACCAACTGACCAAGTTGGAAGGATATTGGTCAACCAATATCGCTCCAGTGACACAATGTGCAGAATAATAGGTCTTTACTAATGCATTGCAAGTAAAGGACAGAAGATTCAAACTGCATAATAATGTATATTATTGTGTAGTCTTTTGGTTGTACAGTAGTTTGATGCCTTTGCTTTACGCGCTATTTTTATTATTATTTGCACTTACTATGTGATGTTAATGATTAAAGGATTGTTTATTCTTTTACAGACCTTACCCATCTTCATTTTATTCATCCCAGTGTACATATAAAGGGTTCAACAAAAGAAAGTATACCACTTTGTTTATGTCATTTTGAGTAACATTCAATTTTTTTTGGATCAAACAGGCTAGATAGGCATTTAGATGAATCTTTTAGGCATAATTTGATACCAAATTTGCCCCCTAACACAAAGATAAACCATGATTAGCACCATTTAAAGAAAATTGGTCACTTTTCAAAAGTTACATTTTCAACGCACGCAAGCCGCGAGAAAATGCTGTGCGTGGCACTTTGAATGGCCGGGAGTGAATTGGATATTGATCACACAGTGTAACTGCGTTGGGTTGTGCCTGAGCGAGCGGGCTATTTGATTATGAACAGGTAACATATGGTCTTTTCTTCCCGTGTATGTGTATTGAAAATGTGACTTTTGAAAAGTGACCAATTTTCTTTAAATGGTGCTAATCATGGTTTATCTTTGTTGTAAGGGGCAAATTTGGTATCAAATTATGCCTAAAAGATTCATCTAAATGCCTATCTAGCCTGTTTGGTCCATAAAAATTGAATGTTACTCAAAATGACATAAACAAAGTGGTATACTTTCTTTTGTTGAACCCTTTATATCATGGATATTGTACACACCACCCATGTGATGTGCTTTCCCTACCCATGGCGACATCAATGTATGTGCATGCATTACCCATGTAACGAACGTAATTGATGGGCTATCCTTTTAATAGCCTGTACTCACCTTCTATAGTACATGAATCAGGGAAATTGCCTTTGAAATGATTGGTGTCAATTTCAACCTACAAAGGAAATATTGACCATATGGTTAATGAATGCAAATGATCAACTATGATTTTTTTTTTGAGTCAGTGTCATATTTGACACCGACTCGGTGATCAGTGAATCTTGGACATAAGGTGATTCTTCTGACCTTAAATGATCTATGAAAGGGTGCATCAATGTGGAACCCTTGAGGGAGATGGGTTCAGGATTCCCACGAACTCCTACATAACTTGATCAGATGCAAATAAGTTTAGTCCATAAGGGCCTAAGGTGTACCATTGACATCTGGTTGTATAAATTACATGATGTACCTGATTAAAAAAGAGCACATGTGATGTGGTACCTCAATTATTATGGGCACTTTGGATGAATACCTGGATCCGACAGGCTCCTGGGTTACCTGTCAGAAAAAAAACTATCAATGTTGTTTTTATCAAAGATCAAAATCATAACTATTTTGATAAACTTACTTCTTTGATGACCCCTGGATGACCTAACCTAAAGACGCACCATTCACTACCATCTACTTGAAGTACTCCGTCCTCATCTGCTTCCAAGATGGCGGGACGATCAAGCTAATGGTAATGTCAATGAATACAGACAAATGTTACAATGGATGGTCTCATATTGTAAAAGTCAGGGAAGGGGAGGGAAAAGAAGAGAAAATATATTATCCTTCAAAATTATATGATTTTGTCACATCACAAGTCCTACAAACCAACAGCTACAGGTAGATTTCCCGGGGGGGGGGGGGGGGGTACTCACGTATGTAAGGCATACGGGGACGTGCCGCTCAAGTGGGTCGTTTTTTCATGAGACATCCTTAGCCATGGGTAGGCTTTTCAGTGAAAAATCCTTAGACATGGGTCCTGTTTTCGCGATATTCGCGAAAATTTGCCAAAATTAGGTCTATTTTCGCGAAAATTTGCCAAAATTAGGTATATTTTCGCGAAAAATCACCCTTAGAAATGGGTATGGGTTTTGAATCACCAGCAGCACACCCCGACCAAACCAAATCCGAGTACCCCCCCCCCCCGGGTAGATTTGCCATCAAAAGAAGCCCTTCCCATTTTACCAGGGGCTCACATTCCCTTGCCACTTGCAAATGTCACCACGACAATATTACAACTTCTTTTTAGAAAGCCAAATACAAATAAAATTCCACTTTTTACAAAAAGGGTAAAAACTATTACAATTCCCTAAAGCAAAGTGGATAGGGTAGATCAACTTATTAGCAGCTATTGTGAACAACAGCCCCCTCATTTGACAGGATTACATGAAACAATAATATGGGAAATTTAGGTAAAAAAAACCTTTTTGGAATCATGGTTGTTTGGCACCCAAGTTTGCGATGTCATCACAACGTTCTCATCAGCAGAATGATTTAAGCCCTCCAGTCATGACAGCAGATCATCATAGATGGCAGGCATTTATCAGTTGAGGGATGGCTTCTGTGTCTTGATTTTGATGGCTTCGCAGATCTTTCTCCTAGAACTGCATGGTCCTCCCTGGGGATGACTAGGACATTGTTCTAGCTGATGGAATGCACCACATATCTTTTGAGTGTTCCCCAACAGGGCTAGCTTGAGGTTAGTATGTTATTTAACCCTAACGCCCAAAGATCAACTATAGTCTCATCCACATTGGTTTTTAAAATAAAATAAAATGTCGGTTTTTATATAGCGCCTTTCCAAAAGATGATCAAAGCACTTCACAATTAATCCGCTGTCATAACAGGATACATCTGAATCAGTTTGCTGCCCATAGGCTGCTGCATATCTTACAAATACTGATAATTGCGCACATTCCTATCAGACACTTAGATTGTCCCTAAACAGCTCCCCATTTTAACGCCTTGGTGTATAGTGCCAAGTGCCTTGCCCATGGACATAACACCTTGGCCGCAGCGGGACTCGAACTCACAACATTCATATCATGAATTGGTACCCAACCCACTGCAGTGCCTGCCTTAGTTTTGGGGGCAATCAAGGCAAGTCACTGGAATGGTGTAAATGATTCTACCGATGAAGATGTCATGATGACAACACTTTTCATGCGGCTATTAGTTTTACCATCAACAAAACAGATTTGTCAAAAACCTTTCCTAACTTTCATCATCTCAAGGAAAATACTGAACCAATACTAGGCATGTTTGTACTTATTTCAATGCATTTCTCATGGTGATTCCAAATATGGTAATTAAATTCAATAATTTTGATATTTTTGAAACATTTTGTGACATTTTGGAATGTCGTCTGCAGACGCCTGCCGTGTGGAAAGTGTTAAGAACTATGGTTCTAAAAAGGTATCTATTATCTTACTTGCTTTTCAAAAACAATGGAATCCAATATAACTTATTAGTACACATTGCTACAAGTTGGGAAAATGTTTTACTATACAGAGTATACTTACTCTCCTGGCTGTCTCCCAACCATCAGCCATGATCTTTGACCTCGGTTTAGTGATTAGATTCCGTGCATGTCCATAGTGTACATTACTGTATCCAACACAAACACCACCGTTACCCATAGCAACTAGATCAACCAGCTTAATTGAAGAAAAAGAAAAATGCAAATACAAGATATTGTGAATCACAACAACACAAATGGTTTTTTTAAATTCATTTCATCAACCATGTATGTGTCCCATCAACTTTATATTGTTATCAATTATCAACTTGTTTGTAGCAAAAAGATTGGTGAAAATTGGGTGTATACGTTATTTTACATTTTTGGATAATTTTAATAACCCTTATAGTTATCTGAATGTGTTCAATTTTGATTTTAAATGGTCTATAGGACTATGCAAACAGCATTGTAACTTGACCCAACAAACATTCCACTCACCTCATTGGGTGAAATTGTCTTCCAGTCAGGTCTGGCAACACCATAAACATGCAATCTGGCAACACCGCCATCTGTTTACGAATGACCATTTCATAAATGTAAATTACATGGTGCAACTAAAAATCAGAGAGAAAACTCAAAATATGATGTCAAGAAAATATGTTTTAAGAAGGAAATTTAGGTTACAAGAATATTGTTCTGTCATTTTGATTACTTAAGCCACACAAATCCACCCTGTTCTACGGGTAAACAGACCTCTCAGGTAGGGTCGGTCGGACGGGTGTTTTCTTTTTTTAGTGGGTTTTTTTCCCACAAAATTTGAAAAAAAATTAGTGAATTTTCAACAATTTTAGAAATGTTCAACAAATACAAAATCTATCCCAATTTTGTTTAGTTTTTAATTTTTTTAAATGGGTTGGTCGGGCTTGTATAACAGATGTTTTTTGGTCGTGGCCTTACCGGGGTAAATATTGACTCGTAGATGTGTCCACCTAAGCCGGGAACCAACTCCTATAATGTTATGGCAAGTTTCTGGAACACCGGATTTCAGGTCAGTCATCGGCAAGATTTCGTCCCATTCCTGTTGGTAAAATTGTAAAAAAGTTTTCCTGTTCTAAGTATTTTTTCTACTACAAGCGTATCTTTTGTGGCCCCAGTGTGGAGTGTTGTTGACAGCTTGTGGATTCTTGTGGACTCTTGTGGACAGATGTGGATTGTGAAAATACCATGAGTCCACAATGGCCTGGTTTTCTTGTTTTGTGGATCAGTGTGGACTAAAATAGGTGTTTTGTGGATTTTGGCTGTTCCTAGTGATAGTGATTTGAGAACATGTTGAGGGTTGCTCTATAAGTATTTTGTATTATTATTATTATTATTTTAAAACAATTTTCAATGTTGATATTTTGACCACTATCTGCAGCTATTTTCACCCATGTCTTATAATAAAATTTCCTGACATCAGATTGCATCACATATATCATCGCTTCTGTCAAAACCTCATATCTCCATCCGGCCCTTCAGCATGTATAAATTAATACTTTCTATGTATAACTTTTAGGCAGTCTGCTCTAAACATGTCCAAGGGCCAAAAACACATCTATTAAAAACCTTGAAGGTACTCTTGCCCCTGAACATGTATAAAACAATATTTCCTATGCATAACCATTAGGAAGTTTTACTTCATACATGCTGAAGGGCTAGAAAACATACCAGGTTTTGACAGAACAGCGACGAAATATAAGGTTCAACTCACCTCTGTTTTCAGCTTTGTCACGGCTTTCAAATCATCTTCTGATACTGCTGAACCCATAGTAGAAGTTCTAGCAGGAAAACCATCTGAATTATAATACAAAGTTTGTAAGTTACATACATTATTATCTAAGTTGTTTACATCATTATCTAAGTTGTATATACTCCAAAACTTAATTTAGAATTTGTTTAAAGTATTTGACCATGCATATCTTAATTCTATTATTTACTGTATTATATTTTCTGTGTTTTTTACTTGTATAGAATCTAGAAAATTACACATTTTTTAACCTTCTCTTGGGAGCCCACTACGAGCGTGTTTCTACAGAGAGTCATTAGCCGGTTGATCACGGGGGGTAGACGTCTAACAGCTCTGTAGAAACAGGTCCTGACGCCGTTAGCCGGCTAATCTACCACGGGCAAATTATCCTAGAAAATCATGGATAGCGGTGGTAGGTTAGCCTGCTAATTGCCCGCCAGAGCTCTGTAGAAACAGACCGCCGCCCGATTAGCCGTCTAACCGGAAATTGCTTTGTTTGTTTATTGCCAAGATATTTGTTTGTTGTGTTGTTATATAATTAATCCGTGTCATTTCGAAATCAGCCGTTCCTCTACGCACACACCTCCACAAAGTGATTAGTCGTCTTTTACGTCGTCTGTAGAAACAGCCCAGTACTTCTACCACCGCCTTTTTAGCAGGCTAAGTTACCACCGGCAAAAGGCGGAGGCTCTGTAGAAACACACTCTACTATAGGTCTCGTGCCTCGCTTTCGATCAAAGTTGAGTACGACAATATAGTTCCTATTTGGCGGGAAATATTGAAGAAATTTGTGATATATATACGGTTTATGATATCAAATTAAATTTTAATGTGGTGTTTGATACGGGTATGTTCTGACATTTAAACTGGGTGATTTGAGCTTAATTGTAATTCAGTTACCAATTTACACACACAGTGTTTATCCAGACTGGGGGCCAAATGTAATTAGGAATATCACACCGTGTTATGAGGCGGTTTATATATTTAAAAAAGGTACGGTAATGTTGGGTTCATATTCAGATATGTTGTAGATTACCCTTGTGAGTAAAACATATCAAGATGTTATCGACCAAAACATGCGCACATAAAAACTAGAATCATTTAAGTAAGCCTTCACTAACATGTAAAATCAACGGAGAGCGTCTTGGTGTTGTGCTCGGCCCTCTTATCATTTCCAACGTAGACTCTTTGGGTATTGTATTTTACAACATTTCTTCCTATATTATTATCTCATACGCAGCAATGGATATACGCAGTAGTGGAAATACCCGCATGAATTTCCACCCGGGGTTGACGATCATGTGTGTCGCAGCTCTATTAATAACATTGTATACTGATCATAACAGTAGTATAGCTTTATTCCGAAATAATAAGAGCGATTAAAATCATGTCTTGGCCAGTTCACCCCTCACTAGTCTAAAGTTGACTTACATGCTTTACAATGCAGAGGTCAATGGTTCGATTCCCAACTAGGGCCACTTTTTCAACTGATTTATTTCTTTTTGTAAAAGTTGGGTTAGAACAAAGACGGTAACCATCGATGGTTAGCAATATTCTGAGTCCAAAAAGTGTGTAGTTCCTAGTCAACCCCGGATGGAATGTCATGTGGGTATTTCCATCGCTGCATGGATATACTCATATGATAATCTACCCTGAGTGATATCATCCAGGGTGACCTCACCCATGGTAGATACTAGATTCCTACCATAACGATGCACTAAAACCACCCCTATAGAGAGTTAAAGTTAATATACTACTATTTCTTGTTCTATATTATTAAAATGCTTCTAAGTGACCTTCTTTGAAAGAGACAGGGCTTTAATTTCAATAATCCAAACATCTGCAACCTGGCCCTTTGGGGAAGGGGGGGGGGGGTGGTTCCAAGCAGTTTTCATCCTTATTATAATATGACCCAATATTATCTGCAGGTCAATTCACTGTACCAAATGTTATGGTTTGAAATGCAACGTAGGGATTGCAAAAACGTAAGTTCAGCAACGTCTGCTTAATAATCACCCGAACGAAATAAGCTTAAAGGTATATTATGTGATCTTTTCCAGGAGAGGCCCTCAATCCTTGATTTTTTTGGAGGAAGCAGATTTGTTTGCCCTCAATCCTCGGAAACAAAAAAAAATAAAGCAGATGTTCTTGCAGATTTTACATTTCTGATCATAATTCTTAAATACATTCCAAGTTACAGGGCGATACATTCCAAGTTACAGGGCTACGTACAATACGATTCCTAATTACCTCAAAATCATGGTTTTAAAGTGAATTTAGAGTGGAAATATATTTTAACTCTAAAATCATGATTTTGAAGTAATTAGGAATAGTATCGCTCTGTAACTTGGAATGTATTTACGAATTATGATCAGAAATGTAAATCTGCAAGAACATCTGTTTCAATTTTTGTTCCCGAGGATTGAGGGCATTCACATACCTTTTAGCTTAATACACAACTTTAATCTGGCGCACAGCTTTTTTACGTGTGCAAAGTGATGTAACAGGTGAAAGAAGTTTCAGGTTTTTTTTAATTTCTCCTTTTAACCCAGACTCACCATCATTCTCTAAGCAGGCGGCCTGTACAGATATACGTGGTGCATAGTTGCCAGTGAAGAATGCAGTATCAGCATCAAACCCGTACACAAGACCTGCAAAGATGTTATAACATGACATTAATTGATAAGTTATTAGGTAACAAAATCATGAGGCATACAAGACTGATCCGAAAAAGAATATGTACATCTCAGCAACCACTATACTTTTCTCAACACATGTTTGGTTAATGTAAGGTCCCGAGTTTAAAAATCGCGGAATTGAGGTTAAACGCGGAAAACTACATTTTGATGAAAAGAAGAAAAAAAATGCACAAAAACTTTCAAAACACAAAATTTATAAATAGTCTTGAATAAAACAATATTCATTATAATTATACGTAATAAAACTAAACAAACAATATTTAACTATAAAATTCCGCGCTGAACTCCATACCATAATTCATTCATTCATTAATACAGTATATAATAAGGTAAGCCTAAAATCTAAAATGATGTGTTTTTCTGTAAAGTTTTTTATTTTGGTTTTATAGATCGTAAATTTTAAGCTTTCTTGGGGAAAATTACATCACAGAAAAATGCAAAATTTACAAAGCAGAAAAACATGGAATTCGACAGTTACAAAGCAGAAAATTAGTGAGCTTAGGTTAATGGTGAGTAATCTTCTGCTTGAGGGAGTTTTCCCAGCAGCCGTTTTGGAACTGCCAGTTCATTTCTTGACTCCAGGCAATAAAAGTTAATTAAAAACATGTAAAAGATGATACATGTCCCTTTCTGGCCGTGCCCATTTTCTTCATATCCACTGAGACTTCCTTTATTCATCTTTTCTACTGATCATGTTCCATGCTTACAACCATTATAGCCTATATACTTTCATCCAATCACATTATCACAGTTGGCTGAAAAGAACTTCAGCACTTTTGTAATACATTTATTTATAATATTTATTAACACAATCATGAAAGATAAGTTAATCAATACAATATAAAGTGTAAAGAGTAGATATAAGGATATTAGGCAATAGGTATGTAACATTTATGGTGATGGACAATACAAAAAGTGTGTACTAAATTTTACATCTTGACCTCAGATGACCTTTGACCTTGGTATGTGACCTTTGACCTCATTAACATATGAAGGTTTCCATGTTGCATCTATGACTGAAGTTTGTTTGCAATTGGTTACTGTATGGAAAAGAAATGGACAATACAAAAATGTGTACTGAATTTTACATCTTGACCTCAGATGACCTTTGACCTTGGTATGTGACCTTTGACCTCATTAACATATGAATGTTTCCATGTTGCATCTATGACCGAAGTTTGATTGCAATTGGTTACTGTATGGAAATGAAATGGACAATACAAAAATGTGTACTGAATTTTACATCTTGACCTCAGATGACCTTTGACCTTGGTATGTGACCTTTGACCTCATTAACATATGAAGGTTTCCATGTTGCATCTATGACCGAAGTATGGTTGCAAATGGTCATTGTATGGAAAAGAAATGGACAATACAAACAATGTGTACTGAATTTTACATCTTGACCTCAGATGACCTTTGACCTTGGTATGTGACCTATGACCTCATTAACATATGAAGGTTTCCATGTTGCATCTATGACCGAAGTTTGATTGCAATTGGTTACTGTATGGAGAAGAAATGGACAAAACAAAAAGTGTATACCAAATTGTTGACAGACACACACACACCACAGACTGACACCACAGACAACACACACGAAGGATGCTGCCATAAGGTCTCTTCCTACGGACGACCTAAAAAGGGGTTTATTGTTATATGCTATTTTATGTCAAAAACACTGTTTTTGCGCAATATTTTAAATTTATTTTTTACTTTAAATAATTCGGAGCTACCAGCTTCCGATGCGGTCAATTTACACAGGAACATGGATGCTCCCGCTGGCGCTGCTCACTCCACTTTATTTTGGTCCCACTTTGGACACCCAACTTTCAAATCATGGCTAAGGCCCTGAAGTGTGTAGAAGCCATTAACACGAATAAGCTTCTCCATATACCAATGCATAACAAAAGATCCGTTAATCTAATTATGCCCTTAGGCCTAACAAAAAAATGTTATGTTGTCCTCCACAACTTTCAGAGAGGAGGCGGCGGGCGGTTTTTTGTTGTTGTTTTTTAATTTTCTTTTACCAGCGGAAGCTCAAAGTTCAGCCAACAAAAAGTTGAAATCACTTTAAGAGTTGCACATACATGTATATGTTATAAACACTTAATTTAATAGTCAATGCCATTAAAACTATTTTTAAAAAATCTGAAAAAAAAGAAAAAAAATCTGAAAAAATCTGATATGAAGAGAAAAATCAAAGCGGCCCTAAATCTGACGAGCGGGCGGTCGAGATAGCATAACAACAACAAAAATGTGGCCTTACCTGGGATACCCAGCTTAATTATGCACCAATCATGCCCTGGAATCCTCTTCCGTCTGGTCTCCCAGCCATCCATCCATTTCCCAAACTCTGTAAAGTCATCTTCCTTGAATACAGGATTTTCAGGCTGCGAAATATGAAAAACAAATACATCAAAAATAGAAGTTACGCATTTTGAGTGAAGAACTTGAAAATTACAATTTAACCTCTCGTGACCTTTTCTTGACCATTAACCTGGAGCAGATGTCATGATTGACTTTTTTCTTCTTTCTTGTTTCATCAACAAGCATAATTAAACAAGCAACAAGTCTGTAAATGTTTTCCTGGTATTCTCCAATGACCTTAAGTGACCTCTGACACAGTCGGTGTTTTATCAACTTGAGTGGTGATTCATATAAACGATAATTCTAGCCCACTTTGGTCAAAATCGGTTAGTACATGCATGGTTACAGAGCTATATAGGTTTGTTCTGTTAACCCTAACCCCCCTGAGTGCTAAAAAATGCTAATCCAAAGTCCCTCTCCAAACGCATGCGCCGTCGGTTTTCGATGACGTAGTCAACCGAGCCTATATAATGAGTGCAGTATACTGCACGAATGTGTAGCTGAGGGCCGTGGCTTAGTGGTTGGAAGGTGGGGCTTGAGAACAGAGGGTCCCCGGATCGAATCCCGGCAGGTTCCCGGAGATTTAGTTGGTATTTTTTCCTCGAAAATTGTGATCCCGGTCAAAAATCCTAAACCGGGTTAGGGTTATGGTAACATTTTTTTGTTTGTTTTTTTGTTCTATTAACCTAACCCCCCTGAGTGCTAAAAAATGCTAATCCAAAGTCCCTCTCCAAACGCATGCGCCGTCGGTTTTCGATGACGTAGTCAACCGAGCCTATATAATGAGTGCAGTATACTGCACGAATGTGTAGCTGAGGGCCGTGGCTTAGTGGTTGGAAGGTGGGGCTTGAGAACGGAGGGTCCCCGGATCGAATCCCTGCAGGTTCCCGGAGATTTAGTTGGTGTTTTTTCCTCGAAAATTGTGATCCCGGTCAAAAATCCTAAACCGGGGTTAGGGTTAACAGAGAGAAAAAAGTACCAACGGTAGAAATACAAGAACTCCTCAACAAATGCTACAGTTAGTTCAATCAGTTCCAAATTGGCGAAAAATATGCGGGCTTTTTTCTCTTCGCACAGGAAACGAAATCAAAGTGTAAGTGCGCAATTTTGGTAATATTCACACGGTTTTGGCCAAATGCACACATCACGCATTAGATTCACAGTGCGCTTGCTGCGTTCATATGCGTGTACACCCTTCTGTATTCGCTGCTGCAAAGAGGCTTTTCAATTTGGAGCTGATCAATAGAATAGAAACATACCTTGAGTAGGTTATCAGCAACAGCAAAATAATCATCAGTAGCAAACAGAATTGTACCACCAACCTACAAAACAGTTAGAGAATTGAAAAGGACATTGCATTGAAAAAAGGACATAGGCTTTCACTAGTCTACTCAATGTGAAGGGCAAGTTTTTTGAACAGTGCCCTCACAAGACAATTTACACTGAAAACACTATTTTTGGGAACAAAACATCATTAATGAGTTGAAAAATGAGTCTAAATATATTCTAAACATTAGAAGTGAGTGTTTCTGTTTGTGATTTGTGCATGAAGTGCACTGCCTTTGCTTGAAATATCCGATGGTCGTGCGAATGCAGAATTCAACTATCGTGTCTACATGATGTAGTTTTATGTCGTGAAATCCAGGCTTGAAATCTTGAAAATAATGAATAATGAATATTGAAATAGTTACCTCATTATGAACTGAAAAAAATTGTTATGGGAAACTAACAATTGGGTTACACTGGCCTTAGTTAGACCACTTCATGTACAAGTATAGTCCACCTCTTAAATGTATTGTATGCTCAATACTGATGATTGAAAGGATCCCACATCTGCCACCATTTGTAAGTTTGGTTTAATACAGGCCTATAATTATAAATGCAATTGGTTTTGAACTTTTTTACCAATTGGTAAACACTTACCAGAACTGCCTAAAGCATCATCACAGCTCAAATCAAGATATAAATTGTTCCTAGCTGTTTCAATGTCCCGTAACCCTGCACTTATCACCTCAAAATATCACTTTTTGGTCAAAAATGTATTTATAAACTAAACATTTTTATGTCAAAACTAAAATTATGGTCCTAGAGAAGTGTCTCATATGAATTTGGTGCAATTTCAGCATTTTTTACATTTACATGCAGCAAAGTTTGAGCCAAAAAGTGATTTTTTTTGGTCCAAATTTAAAAAATCAGCATTTTCAATGAAATTTGACAATAAATATGGATTCGCCAACTCTAAGTTTCCTTTCCAAAATGTATACGTTTATATACATTACATTAATAGTTCAAAAGATGTAATTAGCGCTTGATTAATGTCATGCTTTTTGGGTAATAACCGCCCCCATAATTTAATAGGGAGTCAGTTACCATGACTAATGTACATTATTGCTGTCACGCATGACGTTCTTAACCATTTTAATGTGCAGTATGGCTATAATAAAATGAATAGCACTATTGAATAAATTCAGGGTCAGCCATTCAATACAGGGCACGGTTGATTTCACAACATGTAGCAGCCAGTCCCCACTGGAGCAGTATATTATGTGATGCCCAGATTGCCAATGTCTGCACCTTTCGGCTGCATTACAATGAAACATTCAATGGATATTTCCCGGGGTGCTCAGTAATCATAATTCAAGGGTATCAGACGCGACCAAAAAATTACGTAATTAGGGTAGTTTGTCAAGCCAGGGCACGTTACGTACGTAACGTAACGTGAATAGGGTATCAAAACATGCAAACTTTAAAAAAAGGGTATACTTTTTGTGCAATGGCCTTACATATTTAGGGTCCATATATTTTCTGTGCTGAATAAATAGCTGCGATTACAGGCAGGACATTTCTCAATTTCTATCCATCGCATAGGAGATCTAGATCAGCTCATCTTTGTTTCATAATACTTTTACTATACTATAGGGAAGGAAAAGGGGTTTGAAATGTGTCATACTTGGTAAAGGTTTAAATTATACACATTACTTGCTTAATAGGGTATCACACTATTTCGACTACTTGTTTTTAGGGTATCAAAATATGTTCACTGATCTTGTTTAGGGTATTTGAAGTATTACTTGCTTATTAGGGTATATAAAATACTCTCCATACTCCCATACGTTTAGGGGTGCGTTTCACATTTAATGCAATTACTTATTTTGAGTAATTAATCCCAACCCCACCCACCCCCATGCCACCACAACCCCTTTACCATCACAATCCCCACCACAAACTCCCTACCCTTCCCATCCCCACCACAAACCCCCTCCCCCTCCCCACCACAAACCCCCTCCCCACCACAAACCCCCTCCCCTCCCCTCCTCACCACAAACCCCCTCCCCACCACAAACCCCCTCTCCTCCCATCCCCACCTCAAACCCCCTCCCTTTCCCATCCCTAACACAAACTCCTTCCCTCCCATTCACAAAACCCATCCCCCACAACAAACACCCTACCCACCCCACCTCACGGCCTACCCTCCCCACCCCATGCATCCACACCACCACAACCACCTCCCCATCACAATCCCCCACCCTAAACCCCTCCCCTTCCCAACCGCACCACAAAACACCTCCCCCACCACAAAACCCTCCCCCACCTCACCCCTAGGCCAACCCTTCCCACCCCATGCATCCACGCCACCATCCCCTTCCCTTCCCCACCACAAAATCTCTCCCCAGGGCTATCCCATTCCCATTCGCCACCACAAACTCCTACCCTCCATCACAAGTTCACCCCTTCCCACCACTAACTCCCTCCCCAACCACAAACACCCTCCCCATCACTAACCCCTTCCCAATCACAAACACCCTCCCTATACCCCACCTGACACCAAACCCCCTATTACAAAAATCACATGGTATCGATTATCGTTGCGCCCCCCATCGGTCACTACAACAACTTTTTTACAATAGACAAAACTTTTGCTTGATGCTGAATGGATGTTTCTGACACACCCCTTGTATTTCATTGGCCACAAGTACTCATTTAGGCTAGTGGATCCACCCAGATATAGTGCTGGGAGATATCAAGCCTCTCAGTCTCAGTCTCAAACCCCAAAACACAAAATGTGCTTCATCTACTAAAACAAGTATCACTTTTAGTAATTAGTTAGTACAACAAATCATACTTAGTGATATTTGTCATCAGTTGGTATTATTCATCATAGGGTATTTTGCATGTTTCACTATCTGTCCCCATCCTAAGTATGACTCCTTCTAAATATGATTTTTGTGGTAATTTCTGTATCGCTTACCAGAGCTCAAAAACACACTTCTTTGTGCTTGTTCTAATTATCTACTCTTTCTCATCTATCTTGTCATTCCTTTAACATTTTGTACAAATGCACTATTCCCTTGAAATTTAAAGTGAAATTCTAAGCCCATTCACTTAAAGGTATATTATGTGATCTTTCCAGGGAACGCCCTCGACATCGAAAAAAAAATAGAAAGCAGATTTTCTTGCAGATTTACATTTCTGATCATAAATCATGCATACAGTCCAAGTTACAGGGCGATACGATTCTTAATTACTTCAAAATCATGGTTTTAGAGTGAAAATAAACTGTCGGAATCCCGACAGTTTATATTTTTCACTCTAAATTCACTCTAAAACCATGATTTTGAGGTAATTAGGAATCGTATCGCTCTGTAACTTGGAATGCATGTATGATCTATGATCGGAAATGTAAATCTGCAAGAAAATCTACTTTCTAAAAAAAATCATGAATAGAGGGCGCCCTCTGGAAAAGATCACATAATATGCCTTTAACGGCACTAACGATGTTTATCGAAATCGGCGCCATGTTTTAGTCTCATTTAATATTTTCGTTAGTTCGCAAGTGGTGTGCGTAGCGTACATAGACGTTTGTTATTTTGCGATGGGGATGAGACTAAATCTGGACGGCGATATCGCGAAATGTCTAAAACAAAATTCTGCCATTGCGTTTACACGGCGGAGAATTATGATTAAATATGGAATAATTTAGCATTTTCATGTTTTAAAAAGTGGCTGGAAAGAAAGATGAGGACTTTATGAAGGTGCGTAGCTAGTATGAAAATCAACGGAAATGCAGTTTTGCTGTAATTCACCCATTGTCACCCGGCTCTCATTCGAAAGCCACACCATTCACTTTATACAGCAAATCAAATTGACAGTTTCTCGCTATACAATTTCCCCATACGTTGGTAGGGAAAAAAAACAAAAACAAAAACACACCAACGTATGTAATTAGTATCACTCAGATGTTGCTTAATTCAAGCTATAAACCTTTCCCCAGCAGATTTTTACTCCATTGGAACAATGATTTTGGGTTTCGAACATGAAAAATAGTGAATTTATTACGCATTTTGTCTTGGTGGCCATATTTGCCCACTTACTGAGTGGGACAATTTGGCCACCTGCTAGGAATGATCGCTATCAATCAGAACATACTTTCTCTCACCTTCCCTGCCCTGGGTATCATCATGGTATACTTACCCGATTACTAGCTAAATCATTAAGTTCTACGAAATGTGGTAATTCACCCATGATCACATGTGATGAAGCATAAAATCAAAGGAAACCAATGAAGTCCCCTGATTTTTGTGTATCGTGTTTGGATTAGCTCGCTCCTGTCAGCTGTGCCGTGACCTTGCTTGACCTCCAAACGCTTACTTTGATGAAATATCGGGTAAAATATTAAACGATACATGTTTTGTTTAAATTGTTAATCATGTGAATGACTTTTCATGTCAAACTGTGCAAATCAACTGTGGTATATCAAAGTCATATCTTAAGCCATAAATTACGAATAGTAAAGATCTAATATAAAAATAAAATGATCAGTAGGGCAATCTCTCATAACCGAGGACAAAACTTATAGCAACACTACTAGGATTGGGCGGTTATTAATAAAGTTTTATCGGTTCGATGGCTAATTTTTACGGTGGCCCTGAAGGGTCATGACGAGTTAACCAGATGATGACATGACGAGATAAATGACGAGATAATTGCGAGATAATTTACAGATGACGTGATAATTGACGAGATAAATGCGAGATAATTTACAGATGACGTGATAATTGACGAGATGACGAGATAAATTACAGATGACGTGATAATTGACGAGATAATTGCGAGATAATTTACAGATGACGTGATAATTGACGAGATAATTGCGAGATAATTTACAGATGACGTGATAATTGACGAGATGACGAGATAATTTACAGATGACGTGATAGTTGACGAGATAATTGCGAGATAATTTACAGATGACGTGATAACTGACGAGATAATTGCGAGATAATTTACAGATGACGTGATAATTGACGAGATAAATGCGAGATAATTTACAGATGACGTGATAATTGACGAGATGACGAGATAAATTACAGATGACGTGATAACTGACGAGATAATTGCGAGATAATTTACAGATGACGTGATAATTGACGAGATAATTGCGAGATAATTTACAGATGACGTGATAATTGACGAGATGACGAGATAATTTACAGATGACGTGATAGTTGACGAGATAATTGCGAGATAATTTACAGATGAAGTGATAACTGACGAGATAATTGCGAGATAATTTACAGATGACGTGATAATTGACGAGATAATTGCGAGATAATTTACAGATGACGTGATAATTGACGAGATGACGAGATAATTTACAGATGACGTGATAGTTGACGAGATAATTGCGAGATAATTTACAGATGACGTGATAACTGACGAGATAATTGCGAGATAATTTACAGATGACGTGATAATTGACGAGATAATTGCGAGATAATTTACAGATGACGTGATAATTGACGAGATGACGAGATAATTTACAGATGACGTGATAGTTGACGAGATAATTGCGAGATAATTTACAGATGACGTGATAACTGACGAGATAATTGCGAGATAATTTACAGATGACGTGATAATTGACGAGATAATTGCGAGATAATTTACAGATGACGTGATAATTGACGAGATGACAAGATAATTTACAGATGACGTGATAGTTGACTACATAATTGCGAGATAATTTACAGATGACGTGATAATTGACTACATAATTGCGAGATAATTTACAGATGACGTGATAATTGTCGAGATGACGAGATAATTTACAGATGACGTGATAATTGACTACATAATTGCGAGATAATTTACAGATGACGTGATAATTGACTACATAATTGCGAGATAATTTACAGATGACGTGATAATTGACTACATAATTGCGAGATAATTTACAGATGACGTGATAATTGTCGAGATGACGAGATAATTTACAGATGACATGATAATTTACTACATAATTGCGAGATAATTTACAGATGACGTGATAATTGACTACATAATTGCGAGATAATTTACAGATGACGTGATAATTGACTACATAATTGCGAGATAATTTACAGATGACGTGATAATTGACTACATAATTGCGAGATAATTTACAGATGACGTGATAATTGACGAGATGACGAGATAATTTACAGATGACGTGATAATTGACTACATAATTGCGAGATAATTTACAGATGACGTGATAATTGACTACATAATTGCGAGATAATTTACAGATGACGTGATAATTGTCGAGATGACGAGATAATTTACAGATGACGTGATAATTGACTACATAATTGCGAGATAATTTACAGATGACGTGATAATTGACTACATAATTGCGAGATAATTTACAGATGACGTGATAATTGACTACATAATTGCGAGATAATTTACAGATGACGTGATAATTGTCGAGATGACGAGATAATTTACAGATGACGTGATAATTGACTACATAATTGCGAGATAATTTACAGATGACGTGATAATTGACTACATAATTGCGAGATAATTTACAGATGACGTGATAATTGACTACATAATTGCGAGATAATTTACAGATGACGTGATAATTGACTACATAATTGCGAGATAATTTACAGATGACGTGATAATTGTCGAGATGACGAGATAATTTACAGATGACGTGATAATTGACTACATAATTGCGAGATAATTTACAGATGACGTGATAATTGACTACATAATTGCGAGATAATTTACAGATGACGTGATAATTGACTACATAATTGCGAGATAATTTACAGATGACGTGATAATTGTCGAGATGACGAGATAATTTACAGATGACGTGATAATTTACTACATAATTGCGAGATAATTTACAGATGACGTGATAATTGACTACATAATTGCGAGATAATTTACAGATGACGTGATAATTGTCGAGATGACGAGATAATTTACAGATGACGTGATAATTTACTACATAATTGCGAGATAATGTAGTCAATTATCACGTCATCTGTAAATTAACTCGTCATCTCGTCAATTATCACGTCATCTGTAAATTATCTCGCAATTATGTAGTCAATTATCACGTCATCTGTAAATTATCTCGCAATTATCTCGTCAATTATCACGTCATCTGTAAATTATCTCGCAATTATGTAGTCAATTATCACGTCATCTGTAAATTATCTCGTCATCTCGACAATTATCACGTCATCTGTAAATTATCTCGCAATTATGTAGTCAATTATCACGTCATCTGTAAATTATCTCGCAATTATGTAGTCAATTATCACGTCATCTGTAAATTATCTCGCAATTATGTAGTAAATTATCACGTCATCTGTAAATTATCTCGTCATCTCGACAATTATCACGTCATCTGTAAATTATCTCGCAATTATGTAGTCAATTATCACGTCATCTGTAAATTATCTCGCAATTATGTAGTCAATTATCACGTCATCTGTAAATTATCTCGCAATTATGTAGTCAATTATCACGTCATCTGTAAATTATCTCGCAATTATGTAGTAAATTATCACGTCATCTGTAAATTATCTCGTCATCTCGACAATTATCACGTCATCTGTAAATTATCTCGCAATTATGTAGTCAATTATCACGTCATCTGTAAATTATCTCGCAATTATGTAGTCAATTATCACGTCATCTGTAAATTATCTCGCAATTATGTAGTCAATTATCACGTCATCTGTAAATTATCTCGTCATCTCGACAATTATCACGTCATCTGTAAATTATCTCGCAATTATGTAGTCAATTATCACGTCATCTGTAAATTATCTCGCAATTATGTAGTCAATTATCACGTCATCTGTAAATTATCTCGCAATTATGTAGTCAATTATCACGTCATCTGTAAATTATCTCGTCATCTCGACAATTATCACGTCATCTGTAAATTATCTCGCAATTATGTAGTCAATTATCACGTCATCTGTAAATTATCTCGCAATTATGTAGTCAATTATCACGTCATCTGTAAATTATCTCGCAATTATGTAGTCAATTATCACGTCATCTGTAAATTATCTCGTCATCTCGACAATTATCACGTCATCTGTAAATTATCTCGCAATTATGTAGTCAATTATCACGTCATCTGTAAATTATCTCGCAATTATGTAGTCAATTATCACGTCATCTGTAAATTATCTCGTCATCTCGTCAATTATCACGTCATCTGTAAATTATCTCGCAATTATCTCGTCAATTATCACGTCATCTGTAAATTATCTCGCAATTATCTCGTCAGTTATCACGTCATCTGTAAATTATCTCGCAATTATCTCGTCAACTATCACGTCATCTGTAAATTATCTCGTCATCTCGTCAATTATCACGTCATCTGTAAATTATCTCGCAATTATCTCGTCAATTATCACGTCATCTGTAAATTATCTCGCAATTATCTCGTCATTTATCTCGTCATGTCATCATCTGGTTAACTCGTCATGACCCTTCAGGGCCACCGTAAATTTTTAATTTGAGCTCCACAATAATCTGAAATTTGAGATTGATCGGAGGTACGGTTTTCTAGATATGACAATTTTATTGTCGAAAATGAAGCAAAATTGAAGCTTTCATTTCTTTTGTTTCTTATTGTTGTTATTTTTTACCCCCTAGCTGGCCTAGCAACAACAACAAAATCTATGCAAAAATGTTTAATTAATTTTTCCAAGAAAAGTATAAATGCTACAAAGCTGAAATTTCGGGAGCTTGTTAAAATTTTAAGAAAGTTTCCTGTGCTGCGGGAGGCTGTAATACATCTGCATAGTTAATTATACTTAATTATCTAAAACTAAAATAATTAAAGAAATTAGGCTAATTAATGCACTTATTATTTTTCAAGTTCATGCACTTTACTAAATGAAATGCCACTTGGTGTATATGTTGGCTATACAACTCTCCTTAATTCCTGACGGTGCTGCGGGAATCTAATGGAGTTTTCAATAAAAAAAATTAGAGCAAAACCAAAAAACTAAATTTTTATAGAAATTTTATCTAGGGAGTCAAAAAACCAATATAAAACAAAAGAAAAAAGGCTGCCCTCTGTTGGCCGAAAAACAATAATGCAAAACAAAAGAATTCAAAATGGATTTTTGACAATAAAATTGTCATATCTAGAAAACCGTAGGCCTACCTCCGATCAATCTGAAATTTCAGATTATTGTGGAGCTCAGCAAGCTCTATTAAAATATTAAATAAAAAATTAGCCATAGGAACATCCTTAACGATTCTTCAATGCAGAAATCCGAGGCAGAAATTAATGTTTATAGTTTGGCCAAGTAAAAAAAATAAAGCAGTGTCTCGTCTCCTCGCACATGTTCTTTTTTTCTCTTTTTTATTTCTTTTCTATTAAAATATTTAAAAAGCTGACATCTTGGTATGGTAATAGATTTACTCTTTTAGTCAAATAATGCACTTATCACACGGGACATGGCGGGGACCATGCGGGGACTGTACGCGGACGTACCGAAAACGTTGCCCGGCTATGCGGTGGAGCAGTGTACGGGGACGTACAAAGGGTGCCCCCGCTAGCCGGGGAGTGTAGCCGAGACGCGATTTTCTTGTTACTAATTAACATTTGTAAAATTTATTTATTCCGTTTTAATACGGAATAAAGCAACATTTGTAAAATCAGTTGACTTTTTTTATTTTCTAAAAATCATTTTATTCAGTGAATTTTGCTTTAGGCTAGTATAATGTAATTTCAGGTTTCCCGTTTCCCTACCGACCCAACTTTTCAGTTTTACCAAAACTTTCATTATTTTGTGCAAAATTACATTTTCTGACAAACTTGAATAAAAATCAAAACTTTTTAGTGGCTCAAAATACCAGGCATGTCGTCTTGTTGATTTTAAGGGATTTTTTTTTATGGCAGTGGTGTCATGGTATATGGTTGATAATGAAATTGTTTGCATTACCTACTCAGATTTCAGATGTAATTGACGTTGTAATATTTAAGACAGATTTGTTGACATTTTCAATAACACATCTACAAAATGCTTCCTTAATTGTTTTTCAAAGTGTTAAAGTGTTAATTAAGGTGTAATATATACAAATCAATAGGTAGTTAACACCCCTTTCAGATGCAATAATGAAATTGAGTGAAATAATGAATAATGAATAATGAAATAGACACCTACCCACTCTTTTAAAAATATGAAACGGGAAACTGGGAATCATACAATGTATTTCATTAGCCTTAGGCCTATTCCGTATTAATACGGAATAAATACATTTTACAAATGTTGATTAATAAATTTAAAAAATCGAAGCCGGGACGTACATCACTGAAAAAATGAGCCCCTGGGAAGTCAATAACCTGGCGACTATTGTGAGTTCCGGTGGGGTTAGGGGGGGGGGGGGGGGGGGGGCTATCAGTACTCGGATTATTTTTTTGGTAGGGATGTGCCGCCGGCAAATTGAAAATCGACCCAAATATTTACAAATTTTCTGGAGAAAATGGACCCCGGATGTTTACCAGAAACCCGTAATTTCTCTATATATTTGACAGATTTTGCTAAAATTTCGGCGAAAAACAGCAGGATTTTAGACTATAAATTTACCAAAATCACTTGACTTTGAAAAGGTGTCATCCATTTAATTACCACAGTGTGAAAAATGGGACCCTATTTGGCGGCACATCTCCGTAACCTCATATCCACTAAGTACACCCCCAGTGTGAGTTAGCTCTCTGGATATTCAAATGAGTGCAAGGTTATGACACGGATAATCTTTGGGTTAATCTAGTAAAGATATAAGACGTACATTGTACTAGTCTGCTTTAGTATACCTTTTTCCTTTTCTTTGTCACTGTACCGATAGAGGGCTCACTCCCCATGGACCGCTCCCCATCCTCTGATCTCACCCCGGGAAAAAAAGTATTTGGTCGGTTCTCGGATGGAAAGTATCAGGGGGTGTTGTTCGATTGTGTGACAGTGAAATTATACAAGGTATACGAGTCGAACTTTGTGTTCACGCCTCCCCCCCCCCCCCCCCCCCTAACCTAATCGGCTTCGTATACCATGTATTTCACTGTCACACACTGTCGGTTCTCGGATTGGAAGTATCAGAGGGTGTTGTTCGATTGTGTGACAGTGAAATTATCCAAGGTATACACAATTACACAATCGACTACCCCTAACCCCACCCCGAACCATGATTATTTATTTTTTACAAAGGCCTCGTCCTCTTTTCAAGTTATAGTGCAACCAATCAGGCGATCTATGATGGTAATGGTGATTTCCCGTTTTTTTGGTTGTTTTTAAAGTGCCCTCATCCTCCTTTTCCCCAAAATTAGAACGAGAAACATCTTTTAATTTGGTCTTTGTCCCAGTATAGTGTTTTGATGTTAGTATGATTCAGTGCACCGCCCTTGGATTTTCTTGGATTGGTGAAGCCTCCAAAATACTAATAGTAACTGGAGGTGCGACGGAGGACGGGAGCAGTGGCGTACCGACCGGGGGGGGGGGGGGGGGCAGGGGGGGGGGGGGGGGGCAAGTTGCCCCCCCTGGCTCCAAATACCGGGACAATTTTTTGACCGTGCGCATTCACGAGGTGACTGACTGGGAAAAAATTTGGGGCAACCTTTTACGAAAATTTCTGTCGGGACGATATACTTCTGCCCCCCCCCCCCCCCCCCCCCCCCCCCCCTGGCTCACATGCCGCGGTACGCGCCTGGACGGGAGGGGGTGGGTTAGTTGGAGGAACGGAGCGGGGGAAAGGCCCGCGGGGGGGGGGGTAGGTTACTCAATGGAAAGGTTATTCAGATTTGTCCTCTATATGGAACCTAAGGGTTCTTCAGGGTTAAAGAACCTCTTGAAAGGTTCTTTAAAGAACCATAACAGGTTCTTCAGTTTTGTCCTCTATAAGCTTCTATAATGGAACCCTGTGCTCTTCAGGGTTCAAGAACCCTCTTGAAAGGTTCTTTAAAGAACCTAAAAAGCTTTTTCAGCTTTGTCTTCTATTTGAACCCTAAGGGTTCTTCGGGGTAAAGAACCCCTCTTGAAAGGTTATTTAAAGAACAAAAAAAGTTAATAGTTATTATAGAACCCTTAGGATTCTTCAGAATAATTTAGAAATAGATTGTTTCAAGCACCATTTTATTTTGCTGTTTGCATACTTTCCAATGCAGGTATCTGGTTTGTGAACAACCACTAAGGGTCATAGGGATCACGTCAAAACTCGACCGCCAGGCAACCGCCGGTTACGGCCGGTTCCGCCCGGTTCCGCCCGGTTCTCACAAAACGTGTTGTCTGTTATAATATACACACATAATGAGGTCAATATATAGTTACACTCTAGTGAACACGACCGGTTGATAGTGCCTCGTCACACGCGTGAGCAATAAAGTCTTGAAGTAATGGGTTCTCAAGTCTCAGTTGACAACCAGTACAATACAGCTATTGATTTTCGCTGGGGTTGGCTTTTTCAATCTGTTTATAGCTCAATTAACTTTTTAAAATCAATACCGAAATTAAGTCTATTACTTATAAATGGAACAATTCTGGCCCCTATTATGACCGCAAAGTAACAGATTGATAGTGTAAATTGGTCTGGTTACGGCATTTTAATGCCGTAATGACTTAAAAGTCAACCGGCGGTTGTTCAGTGTTGCATGCGTGAATATTCATATACCAGTAAAACATTTGACCTGAAAAAACCGGGCGGAACCTAACGTAACCGGCGGTCAACGGGCGGTCGAGTTTTGATGTCTTCCCTATAAGTGAGTGACGTCTTGAATTAATCAAATGGATATATAAATCCTTGCTAAATCTACTTTACATGGCCATGGTGTTAATTTTAAAGAAGCCGATGCACACCCCAGCCAACATCTACCGTGGGCCCGCCCATAGTGAGCCCTCATGGGACCCTTAATATTGTGTCCACTTTGGCCCGTATAGGCCTACAGGCCAAAGTGGACAAAATAGTAATGGTCCCATGTGGGTCCATTGCGGGCCCACGATCGATGTTGGCTGGGACCCGTGTGTCACATAGTTCTGAAGTGCAAGTCATTATAAAGAACTCTCACAACTTTTCATGGAACCCTTTTTCGTATTTTTGGGTTCTAAAAGGAACCATTGACTCAGGAAGAACCTTTCATTCTGGGTTTGGAACCATTTGTATCCTTCTTAGAACCATCTACATTCTACATCGAACCCCGAGCTTAGTCAAAGAACCCTTTCCAACCATTTTTTGCTGAGAGTGTACCACTTAAATATCGTTTTGCCACCCATATATTTACCTCTTACCACTCACGACCTTTTAAGAGAGTGTTGGGGGAGGGGGGGAATGAGGGGGCCCAAAAAGTTTGAAGTTGCCGAAAGGGGACGTGGGCGTCAAAAAAGCTTGGCCAAATGGTTAGAATAACGAAATTCCTGTGCGCTTTGCGTGAATTAGTTTCATGATTCATTATTCAAGCTTAACAAGATGGCTTCAGGGACGTTTTTCTGGACCATTTTAGTTAGGGAGCACATCAAAACGCAACCGCAAGTTCCGCCCGGTTGGAGCGCGTATCATTGTTTAGAACAATAGAAACCGGCTGCAACCGCACGGAAACCCACGGAACCGGCGGTTGCCGGGCGGTCGAGTTTTGATGTGCTCCCTTAAAAAACTGGAAATTCTTTGTGCGTTTTCGTGCATATTGTGTTGCTTCCGCCACCACTGGTAGGAGGAGTACAGAGAAAAGAAGACAAAGAAATGAAAAAGAAATGTTTGATATGTAAAAGAATTTGGATTTGAGCATACACATGTTCTTGGTTTGGATGTTGTTTATTAGAGAATTTTAATGTGTGGGGAAATTACCATTGAACAATTGACCCAGTAACCCCCACCCCATCCCCATTTAATGCCGCCTATGCTCCTTACCCTTCCTGCTTCTCCTATTCCTCCTTCTTCTTTTTTACTCTTTCAAGTCCAGGGGCCCACCTATACGCCACTGTGGTCTTCTTGGGCTAAATGTAACACTCAAGTTCACTCTATCGGCGAGTACGTGGCTTGTTCCTAATATAACGATGACGTCCCCATCACCCCTCCCCCGGGGATCATACGCCTATGATATCATACAAACCCATTTGCAACCGGGGTCAAAATAGTTTTCTAGTTTGTAAAGGGGGGTCAAAAAAGGTAAACCGAAATATGCAACGGTTTCCCAGCCCGTGACCAACGATGGTATTTCTGATTTCTGAACCCCGTTCTGAACACTACCTAAGGCACCGTTGACGAATAAACCCCGTAATTTTACGAAAATAAAGAATAATAAAGGGTCATCCATTTAGCAGACAGGTGAAAAGGCGACTTTTGTGGTACATCTCCGTAACCTCAGATCCACTGAGACTCCCCCCCCCCCCCCCCCCGGCCCCGAAAGGGCAGTTAGTAGTGAATTTGGATGGAGTGTTTCGACGATTTCAGGAGAGAGATTGTTCCAATCGGACAGTCCTCATAAAGAAAGAGTTGCCATATGTGTCCTCTGATTGCTTTTAAGTTACTAATAAGGTATACCTTGTTTCCGCTTGATTTACCCCGGTTGTGCCCCCGCCCGAGGACTGCAGCTGATCAGAGTATGCATCAGGGATTTGGCGTAATCGCAAAGTTAGAATCGCCCATCCCTAGCCGGTTAAAAAAGATGGCAGCCTACATACATCATGTGCAACTGTTCACTAAAAATGGGACAAAATACGTGCAGAAATTCGTTCAGAACGCTGATTTTAGACTTTTTGCGAAGCGGAGTACCGAGCATCTAAAACAATGGGCTGTAAGGAGCGGATCGGCTGTTTTTATCATCAATCAACACGTATTAGACAGTGATGCAACGGGCGAACCAGGAAACCCAATTTCCACCAATCTTGCATCGGATTCAGACTCCCACGAATTAGCAAACAGATCATCATCATGTTCACGTTCTGCACCCTACAAACATGACAAAAACGACCAGTTTTGTAAGCAAGGGAGTCAACAGCTTCCAAGAAATTGCCGAGAGATTCCAGCGTCATGTTTTTCCTTAAGTGCGGGCAATAAATGGGACCGAAATATAGACACAGTTTTCAATGTTGCTCTCGAAGTATGCGACGTTGAAAAGACTGTTGATCGTGCCCAGAAAAACGGGGCTAATATTATATGTGAACCAACTGTAGTGCAGGACAATAGCGGGAAAGTAACAATAGCATCTGTGCAATCTTGTATTGGGAATGTTGTGCATACTTTACTGAATACCAAAGATTATCATGGGGTATTTTTACCAGGATTTCACTCCGTGTCAAATGATTCACACATCAAAGACATGACAGAGACCCAAGAAGAACAAAATGATATCGACAGTGAGCATGCAGGAAAGGCACTTATATCTCATATAGATCATATAACCTATGCTTGCCATAAAGGTGCTTCAGGTCATATTTTAGACTGGTACGAGAAGTGTTTTGGAATGAAACGCTTTAAATTATCCAGGTATGGAAGTGAAATACAATCACAATAATGTAATAAACAGTAATGTAATGTAGTCTGTAGGCCTACCTAGCTGTGTATACTCTAGTCGCTAGTGGGAATTGTTTGCTCAATAATTAATCGGACAATAATTTTGTTTATTTCATGCAATTATGCATGCAAATTATTATTTAATTTTAAGGGGCCTTGCCTTTTTACAAATAGAGGAAAGCTCGCTCCTTTTTTCTGTTGTTAAAATTAAAATGAGTGAAAAAGGAGCGGTCATTATTAAACACCTCGCTGATAAGAGCCAGGTTTTATGAGATGGGCAGTGATGCAAATCAGATGTCTGTATTGTTAGTGCCTAGTGTTGGGTTTGACACTTATAGCTAGAAGGATATACACTGAGCCAAAAAAGAAACTGATAAAAAAAAGAAACTTATACAATTTTTAACAGATCACCAAATAAAATTCTGTGCATGAAAATGTACCAAATTTGGATACAATATTACTGCAATGTATTGCTTCAAATGGCAGTCAATAACCAATTGTTTGCTTCAATGACACCGGAGAAATGAGCACTGACCCTATGGTGATCTGTTAAAATTTTATAAGTTTCTTTTTTGGCTCAGTGTATGGTAGGGGCCTACTTCCAACTTGAATGGTTGGTTTACCTATATTGATTTTGACATTTTATGACAGAGGAAAGCTTGGGATTAAAAAGGAGTGCTGCTCTTTCCTCGCTCTTTCCTCTATTTGTAAAAAGGCAAGGCCCCAACAGTGACAAAAATAATAGCAATGAGAACAAATTTGTAATTTAGGCCTATTAATATTATAATTCATTATCATATATATATCAGAATAGCAAATACATGTACATTGTATCTTAAAATGTGATGTCTATTTTAAGTATTTATAATTAAAATATAACTAATATAGAATTATAGTGGTGAGTGCTACATGTAGGTTTGATCAGATGGTAAGCCTACATAGCTTTCTTGGACTTCCGAAAGGCATTTGACACAGTGTAGAGGAGCTGTGTAATGTACACCCAATAGTAGGGTCCAAAACTACACATTCAAAATTTAAATAAGTTGTAGTGTAGTGTTGGATTTGAATAAAAGAATTTTTGCCAAGGGCGTGTTAGTCTATTTCACAGCAACATCACTGTGTTGTGCACTCGCAGTGAATAAATGTGCGCTCCCTCTCGAATTACTGGCATAGATATAGAGGGAAGATAAGATAGGGCTTACATTAACATACTTGTGCGTAAATGCCGCGCCTGTAAAGTTACGTCACTAGTGTCTAGACTAGATGAAGTGAAGACTATACACTGTAGTACATGTATGTACATTTGGTGGGAAACCTTTTGTCAATATTGCTCAAATATCTTAGATCTGATCTAATCATCGTGTTAACATTTTTCCTTACAGTGAAGAAGATGATGTGGATGGTTTCCTAGTACAAGGAGATAACATTGGTCTGCGCATGAAGGCAATGGAATACTGGCACTGTGCAGAGATTGGATTAGCAATGCCAACTGAGGGCAGCAGACATCCAAGGGCAAAGTTTGTAATAGCAGAAGCTCTACCTGGACAAGGTCAGAATGTTTCCAAATTGACTATAGTGTGAAAGTACAGTAGCTTCATGAATAGTTCCAATTAACTGGCTTCATCATATCTTTTCGTCAATATTTGAATGATCAGTTTTTGTTAGGTGAAAAATTGTCCAATTGATGTGTTGGCAAACAATATTTATATTGCAAGGATAAATGGCACCACTATTTTAAGGTCAGATCGTCCGTAGGAGAGAGACCTTATCAAACAATCAAACAACAGCTTCAAACAATATTATAAATATTGCCAGGATCAGGGGTAGTATTAACCCCCGATTAGGGGTGAATGACCCCTCCAAATGAAATGTTCACCCCTCATAGTCATATTTCGACTTCTTGAAAGCTTGGGGTGAAATCAGACCCCCAACTTTTTGACACTTTAATATGGCAACCATATTTTTCACCCCCTGACATTTATTTTCACCCTCCACTTTTTGGATTCTTTGCATGCGTTACCTGCCCGACTGGCTGGTTGATAAAAATCTGAAGTTCCAGCCCTGTCTACATGTATATACCATACCCATACATGATAAGCAATTAGATAAAGAAGGCTTCCCCAATAACACTTCCTGTGTGTAATGTTTCTTTTTCCTTCTGCAGGGCCCAATCAAGTAGAAACATTTTTAGAAGGTCACAATGGATCGGGCATACAACATATTGGCCTCTATGCACCTCATATCGTTGACACGGTACAACATCTCAGGAACACAGGACTGAACTTTATACAGCCACCAGCATCATATTATACAGAGGTAAATATCCAACAAAAATGTATGAGAGATTCATGGGATGTATACTGTAAAAGTGAAAACTTTCACGCTACATATATTTTTTTAGGCCATTCACGCTTGAGTGAGCTACCAAACAAATAATAACACACAAATATATTTCTTATGCATATTCTATATAGGTCTATGTGATGAAGCTTTATATCGCGAATTTAAAAACACACAAAACAGTTCAAAAACAGCAAAGCGCTAACAATTAATCGCGCGAAAATATACAACTTTTACTGTACAATGTGACCTCAATATTATGTGTACAGGATTAAAACAGCCCTTTGACTGTAATATGGATTGTGTGCATTGAACCATAAAATTGTTGTTGAATTGAATAAAATGTATTTAATCTAGTTCATCATCCAAAAAAATGTAAGTAATTCAATCGCATGATGAAATATAAACAAAAATGTGATACGTTTTGTAAGTTGAATTGAAAGTATTTTTATAATCTTTCTAAAATTCTTTTGATATACATGTATGATCAATTTTATACATCAATAAATAATCACCCAAGATGATCCTCGTAGAGTGCTCAACTTAAATAAGGAGCTTTATAATAGATGAAAATAGAGACTATTTCATTATTCTTTAGTGTAACTTTATTACCGACAAACTTGTTTCGAAGAGGTGTATGACACCTCCTCTCTTCAGGAGGAGAGGAGGTGTCATACACCTCTTTGAAACAAGTTTGTCGGTAATAAAGTTACACTATACTCCCTTTCATAATCCCTTGGACATAATTCCATCAAATCATGCGTACGTGCGAGTTGCGTACGTATGTGCGTAGGTTCGCGTAGTAATGCGTAGGTGCGTATGTGCGTAAACCCGGAAGTGCGTACCAGTCCCTTCAAAAGAATAATCGCGCATTCTAATTGGTCAATCGTGAAATCGTCACACGCCGTGATCGCCGGCGCGTGACCTTGTTCATGTTTATCGCGCCTGTCAAGCATTTTGACGCCGCGCCTCGAAAACAACAACAAAATACGCTCGCGTGAAATAACGCGAATTATGTCCAAGAAATTATGAAAGGGAGTATAAAGAATAATGAAATAGTCTCTATTTTCATCTATGATCAATTTTATATATCTTATTTATTCATGTGCCTGTGTATGATCATTTATTACTGACTTTTCCCCTTTTTTCCCCCACATCGATTTAGATTGGTAAGCTGACAGAGATAGTAAATGTTGGTGAAGACACAGAGACGCTGAAACAACTGGGTATTCTACTGGATGCGGAGAGTTTTACGGAAGACGAGGCATCCGGCAATGTTCTCACAAAGTGCAATGATACAGCTAGGGAGGATAGTGATGATCTACTGCATAGGTAATTTACATGTATAAGCAGTGCTGTGACAAAGTCAGTACACCTCAAGTCACATAAAGGTCAGACTCGAGCCAAGTCAAGTCATTCTCAATTTCCCTCAAGTCAAGACAAATGTCTTGCTAGACGTCCCGTAACTGATGTGCGCATGCTCGTAACAATTAAAATGTGTTGTTGTAGTACACTGTTTATTCCGTACTCGACGTCTAGCAAGACATAACCGTCAAATCATTAAGTAAAGTCACTGTTTGGCTCAAGTTGAGTCAAGTCATAGATCTTGTTCAAGTTGCATCAAGTTGTTGAACATCATTATTATCTTCATGTACTGAGGTCCAATAATAAGTAAGTGATGCACGGGGTTGTAGCTATACCCCAATTTCAGTGTCGGTCAAAATCGAATAAATTGAAAAAGGATTTCCGAAGGCATTATACAGTTATTTTTTAGACATAATAATGTATTCACATACTTTTGTGCCGTTCAAGAATGCTTCTAAAGGACATCGCAGTGACCAGCACTGACCAGTGTAGCTACAACCCTGGTGATGAATAAGTGAGCTGATCCTCACTGAAATGGGAGGTCTGTAAAACTGCCAAAGAATGAAATGGTACCACACCAAACTGTTTTTTTTTGTTCAAATGAGGGTTTTCAATGCAAAAAGCACTTTTCAACTTTGTTTCTTCAAAAGGATATAGCTAAATCGCTAAATTTCACTCAAAATTGACTGAAAACGGTGCAAGAAAGTGTAATTTTGACCATAAGAATAGTTTAGCACTGCAAATTATGAGCGTTTACTTTTGGACAAACTAAAAGTAAACGCAATACTAAACACTTATGTGAGCCAAACAACTAAGCTGTTTTCCACCCAGCCTCTAATAAATAACTGTCCAATTATATCACAGATGGTGGAAGCATCTGTGATTATATTCACTCACTTGGAGCGTGCTTCGAGGTCAATTGGGTGCAAAATGCAAGAAACGTTTAGTTTTGCGTTTACTTTTACGTTTAGTTTTGTGTTTAGAATTCCGTTTACTTTTAAGTTTACTTTTATTTTGTCCAAAAGTAAACGCTCATAATTTGCAATGTAAGGCTGAACTGCTGAGCAGCTGAGGTGTGAAAGTATATCCTAGTAAGCGGCCGTGGTGTGAAGGTATGTCCTAGTAAGTGGCTGAGGCATGAAAGTGTACTCCCATAGAAGGGGCGCAAAAAAGGGGGCAAAAAGGTATCACATCCCCATGGATTTTAAATACGAGTGCCCCTGGCGTAGGTAATGTTTGGTTTTTAAAAATTAAATAAAATTACAATCAATCAGTTATTCACTCAATCTTGATTTGTTTCCATCACTCTCTAGGTACCTAATGCAGATCTTCACCAAACCAATCTTTGAGCGTGACACCTTCTTCCTCGAAATCATCCAAAGATGCGGTGCCACAGGATTCGGTGCAGGAAACATAACCGCCCTCTGGAGAGCGGTCGAGTCGTATATGGAACAAGACAAGATGAAGGACATTAGCAGTTGATGTGAAATGATCCAGAAATTATATTGATAGATTTGTTAAGAATCGTAGGGGAGATGGGGGTGACTTGGTGCACAAAACATAACAGCCCTCTTGAGAGCTGTGGAATCAGGGTTAGCGAACATGGTGAACAGATTTATGATTGTTTTCTTTGTTACAATTTTGTGACCTGCCCACCCCCTTCCCAAGGGTTTGAAAAGGCTATTCAGATTCAGCAAATGTTGCCAAATTTTTAGATTGACCTCGATGGCCAAGTGGTCCAGTGCTTTAGATTATGTTAATATATGCAAGCATTTTAATAAGTTTTTTTATTTTAGTTCCATAATAATGAGCCTTTTCACATAAATAACCCAACAATCGAACATCAAATGCTCTTGACTGAACACTCAAATAATTTGATCGGTTATCGATCAATGCGCATTCTCACTAATATAAAGATTAGGTCCTACTTTGGCGATTGATTGTTGTGGTGACTATTATTGATTCTATAGATAAATTATTGATTGTTAAAAGATTGATTGTCGAGTCAATGTGAAAAGGCTTGATATTTATGAATCAGTTTTATCGCATGGTTTGTATGAAATATATATCAATATATATTTATTTTATTTATGTTTGTCTCATACATGTATGTTAACACTTTCCACGCGGCAGGCGGCTGCAGACGACATTCCAAAATTTCACAAAATGTTTGAAAAATGTCAAAATTATTTAATTTCATTACCATATTTAGAATCACCATGAGAAATGCATTGACATAAGTACAAACATGCCTAGTATTGAGTCAGTAATCCTTGAGATAGACTTTGAAAATTGGGAAAGGTTTCTGAAAAATCTGTTTTGTATATGGTAAAACTAATAGCCGCGTGGAAAGTGTTAAAGAAATATGATAAAGTACAAGAACAAACCATGAAGTCCATGATAGTATTTAAAAACAATTTTAAAATTTTACAACAAATACAACTTTTCCTTTAATGATATTTACAACTTATTTTTTAACATAGAATTATTTGATATATTCCAATGAATGTTTCATAATTAACATTTTGGTGCATGTTAGAATCATGCAGACAAACTAATATGTGATCACAAAATAGTTTTATCAGGAATCAAACCAAGGAAACAAGGCCAATTAAAAATAAAAACTAGTTTCTCATCTTAACTTTAGGAAAAAAGGAGGACAAGGGTACTTTTTATTTTATTTTAAATAAACAATGCAAAATTACCAGCACGGTATTGCCTGATTGGTTGCATAAATTGAGGAGGACGAGGCCATGTAAAATCTTATTATTTCATGGTTCTTGGTGGTTTGTTTACACAAAACCTGCTTTAAAATGCTCTTTGGACTAAAGTTATTACCAAGATGTTAGCTTTTTAATTATTTTAACAACAAAGTTATGGAAGAAATAAAGAAAAAAAGGAAAATTACAGAATTCCTGAAAAGGATACGCGAGGGGACAAGAAACTGTTTTATTTGTTACTTGGCCTAGTTAGACAATTTCACAGAATAAATTTGGATGTCTGTAATCAATGGTGTTTCATGTCATTATTGGCTTTGCGACGGATCCAAATGGATTCCCTTATCCATCTGGTAGTGTTTATGGCGGCATCTCGGCGGCAAGCAAGTATGATGAATCAGCCGTCATACACCATTGACAAAGACATCCGATTGGACGTTAAAACTTTCTAGAACAGTAATCTGTGATCACTTAAATACATTTTAGACATCAATTCAGAAGTAGTCTAGTAGATGAATTGAGTATAGTCATTATATTGTGATGTGATTGACAAGGATGCCAGTGCATTTTAGTTATTGGTGAGTTCTGAAACATAACTAAACATTTGTTGCTACATGTAAGCATGCCCGAAGTACTAATATGCACATGACTGTAATCCATTTTATTTTCTTATAAAATATAATGTACCAACAACCTATTTCTTGAAATCAAAGTGTATTATAATATTGTAGTTGTATAATTTACAATCAGTTATATATGGAAGATATGTTCCTCTGCTCCAATTCCCAGATTAGGCAGGCTAATGGTAATGCCCTAAAGCACTGTTTTCATGTAAATCCCACACATGGACTTGCTTTAGTCAAGCCCTGAAAGCTCTGTTTTGATGTAAATCCCACACACATTAACACATGGCCTTGCCTATATTATAGTCAACAATGACAGCAGGCTAATAGCTATGCTGGTTCCCTGCATCAATAGGCTCCACACAACTTATCCATAGACGCAGGTACGCGCTGATTTCCACTCGAAGCTGATTTGCGGGCATAAAAGTCATGCATATTCATGATTGACAAAAAATAGATCCACAAATAAATTTGATCAAGCCAGCGTCACGCTTAGAATGATAACAAATTTGCTGATTGGCACAGACTGCATGTGTATCTGCGCTAACCACAGGGCCGGACTTCACACGCACATGCATGCATGTCATAGCGCGTTCCCCATCGCGCCGTAGCTATGGCAGCGCAACAATGCATTCAGCATTCGATGCGGTATCTCAGCTACAGTGTGTTGATCGTTATTTACCTTATGCCATAACAGAGCGACAATGCAATGTGTTGAACTTACTGTTACGGACAGCAATTGAAAACCCTTTACCTGCACCTATGGATAAGTTGGGCCGGGGATCCAGGGTGCAGGGAACCAGCATAGCTAATAGCCTGAAAAACCGACACTTTTATGGCCTCAGATCTTCGGTCTGTAATACAAAAGTGTTAAGGCAGTAGAGCATAGTGGTGTCATGAACCTTGCGTGAAAAATAAATAATTTAATAATGAAAATGTTTCTGTTGCTTTTTTCGTTAAGAAATCCGTTGGCAGCTTGCTTGAATAACTAGATTCTTTTAGATAACAAATCATAACTCTTTGTATAATCACTGAACATTGATTTCATCCATACTTTATAAATCATCTGTGTTTGAATGTACCAGGTATAAATATCTTTTGAATTTGAATAAATCTGTACTCTTTGGTCCTCACTGACGGATCATTTCAAAGGATTAAGCATACCTAGGGCAGTTGCAAAAATGTGTTATTTTATTAAAACAGGCAGAACTCTTGATAGCACAGACAATTTCAGGAATTCCTTTATTTAAGAAGAGTGATGAGTGGAGGATATGTTGTTTGAGTATCTTGGGCAAGCATGTGCAACCTTTTCTACCATACGGGCCGCATTGTGATTTTGAGATCTGTTCACGGGCTGCAGTGATTGTCAAACATTCCAAAACACGTCCGGAGGAGGAGTTATAGGGAGAGGAGAAGTCCATTGCTCATGGAATACCCGCTTCTCTTCGTGTAATTTCCTCTTTTTACTCGCTGTTGCTGCTGCAAGCGCCATTTTAACCAGGGATTTTATCACACAATCACGCCTTGAGTTATATTAACCTAATGCAGCGCGTCACCCTACTAATTATAAGGGACCACACCACTAAATCAATCCGCCATTTGTGTAAAACTAGGGAGTTCCGGTTAAAACGGGCCGCATCAATGGAATTTTAGGATTGCTTCGCGGGCCGCAGATTAGAGATCGGCGGGCCGCATGTGGCCCGTGGGCCGCAGGTTGCACACGCTTGATCTTGGGTATAAATATCTTTTGAATTTGAATGAATCGTTACTCTTTGCTCCTCTCTTAAACGAATAATTTCAAAGGATTTAGCATTTCTTGGACAGCTCCCAAAAATGGGTTCTTTTATTAAAAGAGTCATAACTTTTGCAACAATGAGTTTCAGTAATTCTTCTTTTCATATGAAAATGCTCTAGAAGGTGTGCATCATTGGATGTCAAATTTGTTGTATTTTTGGGGGAAAATATTCATTCCTGTGCATGTACAATTGCTTTGACTCGCACTGTATGGTAGAAAAATAATTATCAAGTTCAAGTCTCGTAGTTATATAAAAGAACATTCTTAAAAAACACAAATTAAAACTGCCATCTCTCAACATGCCATCTCAAAAATGTGTGGTGATTAAAACTCCTGGTATCAATTAAGTCATAGTTATATAATGCAAGTGTGCCAATTTCAGTACCAATAACCATGACGTCATAGAAACGGGCACATAAATCACTACAAATTAATAAAAATGGCCGCTTGAGAGTTTAGTTTTTATCAATCGCTCAAAATAAAATCAATCCCATACAGGGCGTCTCAAAAATAATTACAACGCACATTAAGGTGCATGATCGTAACTTCTTAAATAAGTGTGGGAATAGAACAATTCAAACGACAAAATGAAGGCAAATTAATTATTGGCCATTTGCAAAAAAACATTTGATTGGTTTAGTAATCACAAAGAAGTGAGTGATTACGTAAAAGTAGTCGAAGAACAATCCATCCAAGTTTGCTCATATTGAGTGATTCGGACAGCACAGACATGAAATAAATCAATAATTCTCTCAAAGATAACATTCATTTCATTTTTTCTTGTTATGTTCTCTTTTTTCTTTTATTCTAAATGATATGCCTGTTGTTGACCAAGTTTTTGACACCATAATAATCTTCATGGGCTGAATTTGCTGACCATCCATCATGTTTTGTGCAAAAATACTTCATTTAACATAATTATTTAGGACGCAGGAATTTTAAATCTTCACTCAAACCACGCCTTTATAATTTAAACATAGACCAATCGCCTAATCCATTTAATGAATAAAGCATTTGAAAACAATAAGTACATTAATTAAGGGGGCTGATGGGTCTCAGGAATAGCCTCCGTAAAACTGCTTCTTCATTTATTCCATATAAAAGTATACATTTTTGGAAAGGAAATGAGTAAGAGAATCCATTTTTGGTCAATTTTTGATCAATTTTGACCAAAAATTGCTGCAAACATAGCAAAATCAGTTTTTGGTAAAATATTCTGAAAAATTGCACCTAAATCATATTTTAGTTCTGACATAAAAATGTTTAGTTTTTCCGAAAAAATTGGTAGTGATCTTTTTACATCAAAATATCACATTTTGGCACTGTCTTTGTTTAAAAAAAATATAAACTAAACATTTTTATTCGACTGATGTAAACATGAAATAGAATACATTGAAATGTAATAGAATGCTGCATGATATATGGAAATAGAAGTTAGTTTTTTGAAAATCATTCAATTAAGCATGAATTTGAATGCCGGAAGGCTAATTTGATTGATAAGATTGTCAAATTGGCCGGGAAAACCTATATTAAACAAACATCGAATCAAGTATCACACGGTCAATCAAAAAGTTCATTTTTTTTATATATATTTTTAATGAGGCCTAACATTGCGACTCTCTCAGTAATTGTATGTCACTTGTTGAAATGAGTTTACCAAAAATAATAAATTATCTTAATATTGCAATATTCTAACAATATTTTATTATTGCCTTTTGTTATTCTTTTTATAAATAGCTTTTGTTTTCTTTAAAAGACTTAAATAAAATCTAAATATACTTTCACTTCAGTTATATATACACCAATATAGCTAGGAATTATGATATAGTGTAGTTGTCACTTAACTTTTGTTTTCCTTTCACAGTTATCTTAAACACCTAAACTAAACACAGTTTTAGCTTAAAATCGGACTAACTAAACTTGTGTCAAAATTAAACGCTAGTTTATCTTTTAAATAATGTGTTTAACCAAACCCGATTTTGAACTCTGCTAATCTCGTCCCCGGGGTGGTTGTGCGTTCATTGTATACAGGTATTCAATTTATTGTGGACCAAATGGGTTACAATAGATATCGACCAAATTCCTTTCATTTTTAAGATTACACGATCTGATGTCAGTTTGCATCGTGCATGGTTGAGTAATCATTTAAGCCATACACTTGGTGTGCAAGTTAAGTTAAACACGTGTTAAGGGGGCTGTGCACCTTCGTATAGCCTCCGTAAAACTGCCGTAACTTCTTCATTATTCATTTAATCTAGATAAAAGCATACATTTTTTTGCAGGAAAGGGTTCAATGAATTCAACTATGATCATGAAATTGAACATTTTGGAGAAAATTATAAAAACCACGTTTTTTGACCCATTTTAGGTTTGGAAAAGATAACTCAAAATATATTTGGTTAAAGTTTGTCATACTAGTTTTATTATATTCCTCATACAATTCCCTAGGAATAGTTTTTCTTTTTTGGAAAATATTTATTATTTTTTGAATTAGAGACCAAAAAGTGCTAAAAAACTTTTTGGTCTCTAGTTCAAAAAATAATAAATATTTTCAACAAAAAAAAACATGTGTTTTTTATAATTTTCTCCAAAATGGTCAATTTCATGATCATAGTTGGATTCATTGAACCCTTTCCTGCAAAAAATGTATACTTTCAAATAGATTAAATGAATAATAAAGAAGTTACGGCAGTTTTACGGAGGCTGTACCTGAAGGTGCACAGCCCCCTTAAACTACCCCATATCCATATTCAAAAGTTGGACACTTTTCAGTGAGTTAGACACGTGTTGAAATTGAACACATTTTTGAGAATTGTGTTTAGTTAAACGATGCGTTCAAAGAATATGGGCCCTAATTACTAACCAACATGGTTTAGAATAGTTTTATGTAAACTATTTTGCAGAAATACAGTTTGATAATTACAGGGTGTCCCTAAAAAAGGGTGCAAATGTTCCACATCATTGCTCTCATACGATTAAGTATTTAGCATACATTTTTAATAACAACTAAAAGATAATTTAGCTGGCTTTCCAATGCTATTAATTTGATTGTATTCATTTTTCTCGATCAAAAGATATGTTTGATCAACTACAAGCATCCAAAAACAGGGCTTGCGTTATTTTTAGAAAAATATGGTTTTTGGTACTACCAACATCAACAGATGACCTTCAAATGCTTCAGAGTATGAAAAAGAATTGATTAGGCTAAAAAAACAAATTAAAAAAAACCATTTTTAATAAAAAGAGGGCTGGATAATTAAGGTTGGACTATACCTGTGGTTGATCCAACATCAGAGCAATTACTATCAAATATTCAGCATTTAGCTAAAGTCAGCTAAATTACCTACAAGCTGATATAAACATTAATCGTAAATACTGTCTATAATAATGAAAGTATAGTGACAGGGGACACATGCACTCTTTTTATGCGACACCATGTATTTCAAGATGTGTACAAATAAATATATACACTTTTTCTTTTCTATGACATGGAATACAATTCTATATTATGCTCATACTCTGATAAAACTATATGCCACTTGATATTTCCTAGTTCAAAATATCAAAATTCTTATAAAATATAGATCTATAAATCGGGAAGTTCGGCCAATCTTTTAAAATCCCTGAATATTATTTCTTCCCTCAGAAATGTTTGTGCCAAGATCAACGAATGACAATCTCAGAAGGCCAGATTTAATAAACTGGGGGTAAAAAGACCTCTCCATCAGGTGGGGTCGGTAGGTCGTGCATTTTTGTTTTTGTCCAAAAAGTGTATGGAAATATTGGCGTATTTTCAGCAATTTTTGACATTTCAAAAATTCCAGTTTTTAAAAAAAACACTGTGTGGCCTTAAGGGGGGACTTAAGGAAGTTTTTTGTTGAATTTTGTTAGTGCTGTAATTATTGAACCATGGCTCAAATGTATATAAAAGTATACATTTTTGGAAAGGAAATGGAATAGAGAATCCAAATTTGGCATCAATTTTGACCAAAAATATTGATTTTTTGAGAAAATCACAAAATATCACTTTTTTGACCCAATTTTTTTGAACAAAGCTAACAAACATAATTTTGAGTTTAAAATGCCCAAATCACTTGATGATGATGTTAAGACACTACTGGAGGGACGAATTTTTTTTTATATAATCTAATCCAATATTTTTTGAAATTTTGACAAAAAAGTATAATTTTTTTTTAAAAATCCATTTTTTCACGTTTTTTGGCACTTTTTGGTCAACATTTTAAAAAATATTAGATTAGGTTTTTAAAAAAAGAAAAATCGTCCCTTCATTAGTGTCTTAACATCATTATAAAGTGATTTGGCCATTTTTTACTCAAAATTATTTTTTGTTAGCTTTGTTCAAAAAAATTTGGGTCAAAAAAGTGAATTTTGTGATTTTCTCAAAAAATCTCCTTTTTGGGTCAAAATTGACGCCAAATTTGGATTCTCTGATCCATTTCCTTTCCAAAAATGTATACTTTTATATACATTTGATTAATATTTCAATAATTACAGCACTCACAAAATTCAAAAAATCAAATCAAAAATTTCCTTAAGTCCCCCCTTAAGGCCCTCAGCAAACATAATAAAGAGGGAGGGTAATAAAATGCATAATTCACATCATAAATATCACACATAGGCACTACACTAGATGCCACCACCACCCATCACCAACCCATTAGCAGTGTCTATCAAATTTATAGGACTATTTCCATCCGTGATGAGGGTTGTCTGGATCCCGAGACTCTGTAGTAGCTCAACCTACAACAAAACAAGCACAAACAAAATGAGAAATTGGTCATTTCATTATGAATAATCAATAACAATACTGAAGGCTTAGGCGACAATTCCCTTATAATATAGTGGCCTTATAATGTGAGTCTAGTGACATCTCTCGTACCATGATTGATTGACCACCTGAAATAACTAAGGCAGTGATGGTATTTGAGCCTAGAGATTTCCCTCATCCTTTGTTCTATTACATACCTGCAATTCGGCTGTGAAATATATCCTCTCCCTATCCTTCATCTAAGGGTGGGAATTTCGGGTAATTGTGTACCCGGGTACCCAAAATATTTTCAGACGGGTACCCAGTACTTAATTATTTTTTTATTTTTATGAATGTAAATTTTCCATTTCCTGGATGCCCACTAATACTGTATGTAATATACACTTTCACCTCCCTGCATCTCCAATTAAGATCATTGAATTAAGATGTTGTTGCTTTTGAAAATAATCGTATTTTTACATAGAAAACAGTGTTGAAAAAATCATAAAAATGAATTAAATAATTTAGTATAAGATCTTAGGTAAGGAGTTACTATCCCTAATGGTGTGGGTCAAGGGGTATTATGTGGGTTATAAGGGTCAAATGCGAGTCATCTACGGTCCTGTTTTGGACTTAGAAAAGAAATTTAAAATTACCTCCCCCCATGCTAAAAAGAACTACTTTTTAACCTATCTCCAAGCGCATGTGCGGACGGTTTATGAGGTAATCAACCGAGCCTGTATAGCGAGCGTGGTATACTGCGCGAACGAGTAGCTGAGGGTTGTGGCTTAGTGGGCCGATGTTTGGAAGGTCCCTGGATCGATTCCCAGCAGGTCCCTGGTAACTTAGTTGGTGTTTTCGCTTCAAAAATGTTGATCCCGGTTAAAAACCCTAAACCGGGTAAGGCTAATTCATACCTTCTTGGGCACTGAAGTGACTATAGTACTGATGGTAACCAAATCTGGTCCCCTCTCCCATCCCCTTATCACTCATCATATATTCCTCGTTAGGCCCCCTGCACCAGCTGTAGCACTGATGATATAGCTGAACTTACTTATGATATCTGAGCCTAGTGCCCCTCCCCTGATGTCTTGTTCTATTACATACTTTGAAGTGTCAATTATAGCACTGATGTTTTCTCTGAGTCCCCTCCACCTCTCCCTACTCTTACTCTCTTGTCCTATAGGCTATTTTATTACATACCTTTAGCTTGGGTCCTGATGTGGCAATAGCACTGATGGTATCTGAACCCAATGCCTTCACAACCTCGGTAAGCTTCAGTCCCTATAACACAACAGAATATAACATCAATCAGTATAATTGCATATAGCTGTGTACGTAGCAAATCCCAATGATGTTATTTAGGTATACCATTTAATGACTACACTTTTGAAACCATGTCTGCATGCTTCCAAATAATTATACACCTAACACAAAAAGTCCTGGACCTGGCGCTTTGATGTTGACTTATCCAAAATCAATAATCGGCACCAAAAATCTGAGATATACAAATTTCTTCTCTGTAGTTTGATACCTCATTCATCACTATTGCCTTATTGCCTTTATAATGCTTTGGCGCGAGTTTTAAAAGCACAGGTCCTAAACAAAACAGGATACGCGCACAAACCGCCGGGCAAAGAACAATGGCAACTGCCGACCAAAAAGATTGTCAACAGTGTATACATAAATGATGTAGCTTCTAATAGTCGCAGAATTAACATGGGACAAATCACCAAGCCCTTTGTAGCCAATGTGGGGGAGAGGGGGTTGATGTATAAACGTCTTGTAAAATACAGTTTGTGTTATCAATAGGACACAAGACCCCCATTTGAACACAATTAATTCATTCATCAGTTCGGTAGGGTACCATAATTTAAATGCCTTGCCCCTCCCCATAACGACCGTACATGGAGAAATCCTTTGCAGCAAATTCTATAATTGCATCATGCATATCACACGCAAATGCCACTGTCGTTAGTGGTATTGCACCGCCCTTGAGTCTAATTCTGCTGTGAGAAAAAAATAAGTTGGTGGGATAAACCAAGTCTGAGGCTTTCAAACCCATCCTCATAGACACTGAGATTTTTATTAGGCAAAAAAAGAAGAAGAAGTTTGTCTCAGATGACATGAGAGACTGAAAATCTAATGCGGTCTGCTGATTTTTTTATATATTTAAAAAACATGACGAAAAAAAAAGTTAACGAGGGCGGTTTTGGTAATGCGCACGAGTCATTTGAGACAAACCCTTTTTTTGTTGGCCTTACTACATACCTCAATATCTGCAAGCTGTTGTGCTTTCAATATCTCTAGTTTATTTTGCTCTTTGACAAAGCCTAATTCAGAATGCCTCATAAGACTCTGAATTTCCAGATCACTGGAGTGAACTATCTCTTCTGCAGTTGTTTTCAATCTTGCCTCCTCTATTGAGCTCTGACCTTCTATAAGTAATCTCTCCGCATTGGCCTGTATATAAAGAAATGTAATGAATTAGGACAAGGATACATATCTGCTTAGTATGGGTTTCTTTGTTCATTTTGAACAAATGTTTTACATTATTTTGGAACAGTAGCCTATATCTTTACATTTCTGCCAGCTCCCCATTCCCCTCCTTATTCCTGCCACCCACAAACATGTATGTTGTCAGCCTTGGCTTGCCCATACAGCTCTAGCAGCATACTCCTAGCTCTCTCCCCACACAACTGTGTCTTAGCCTTAGCTTGTTCTGTAGATTCCACGCTTAAAGCTCTATCAGCACACTCACTCCTTGCTCTCTCCAAACCCCTCCTTGCTCTCTCCAAACCCTACCATCCATATCCCCTCCCAACCCTTGCCACCCATATGATACACCCTGCCTCAGCATTGGCTTGCCTAATAGAGTCCACTGCTACTGCCTCATCTTGTAGCTCCTAACACCTTACTCTTAGCATACCCTCCCATCCAAATCCCCCTAACCCTTGCCACCCATGTTCTGTGCCTCAGCCGTAGCTTATCCAGTAGATACCACTGCCTGAAGCTCTCTCCTAGCCCTACGATACACATCGCCCCTCTCTCTCCCAAACACTGCCACCCACATGTTTGTCTTCAGCCTTGGCTTGCCCAGTAGGTTCCCCTGCTGCAGTCTCTGCTTGAAGCTCTAAAGCTTACTCCTTTCTCTCTCCCAACCCCTACACCCCACCCCTTCCCAACCCTTGCCACCCACACACCTGTGCCTCTGCCACGGCTTGCCCAGTTGATTCCACTGCTGCTGCCTCTGCTTGAAGCTCTAACAGCTTACTCCTAGCTCTCTCATTCTCCCTCTCTGTCTCTAGTTTCTGTCTTTCAAGTTGTCCATAGGCTTGTTGCTGTTTACGCTTGGCATCTTGAGATGCTGCTCTTTCTAGAGAGCTGAAATGATATATAAACATGATTAAATAAGTACAGCAATACATAACACTTTCCACGCGGCAGGCGTCGGCAGATAAACAACATTCCAAAATTTCACAAAATGTTTCGAAAATGTCAACATTGTTGAATTTCATTACCGTATTAGGAATCACCATGTGAAATGCATTGAAATAAGTACAAATATGCCTAGTATATTGGCTCAGTAAATCATGAGATACACTTTGAAAGTTGGGAAAGGTTGGGAAAAATCTGTTTTGTATATGATAACACCCCGTGGAAAGTGTTAAATGCTACTATAAAATGCCATTGCACAATACGGCAATATTTTTTAAGGATTTAAAAAAACTTAAAAAAACTTTTAAAAAGGCAATATTTTAAGGATTTCAAGGATTTAAAAAACACCAGTCCGACCGACCCATCCAACCTGAGAGGCTTCTTTTGCCTTTAGAAAACAGGATTTCTTTTTTTGTGTCTCCTATTGTGATATATATATGCTATCTAAAACCCTATTCTAATGACTAATAGGCATTGCAAAACATCATGTGAGAGACACTGCTCTTTTATGCATCTTCCATAGAGGTAAACACTTCCCATGCGGCAGGCGTCTACAGACGGCAGTTCCAAAATGTCACAAAATGTTTCAAAAATGTTAACATTATTGAATGTCAACAACAAATTTGGAATCACCATGAGAAATGCATTGAAATAAGTACAAACATGCCTAGTATTGGTTCAGTAATCCTGGAGATAGACTTTGAAAGTTGGGAAAGGTTTCTGAAAAAAAAATCTGCCCGTGGAAGTCTGGAGCTTTCAAATGGTAAGTAAATTGTTTTTGTTCATTCCTTTTTATTTCTCCGAGATATTCTTACACCTAAATTAGTTTTTCTCATAGCCAAAATGGTGTACTTCAATTATTTGTTGGGAGTTGCTCTTTTACCTCATGCTTTTCTTCAACATCCATTTCATTCATCCAGCAAGCTTATATAATACATGTATGTGACTTGATCAATCGAAATGATTCACATGTCGGCAGTTTTCAATTTTAATAGCCATCTATTTAACAAGCAGGTGGTAGATGCTATAGTATGGTCCATAACCTGAAGTCAAATTTCTAGTTTTTAAGTTACACACAATTTATCAACTGAGAAAACCAAGTAAAACATAAGAATTTGTCACTTCTTTTTACCTTTAACTCAAAATTCATATTACTGACATCAGACTCATTTCACTTGATCGGATCACATATAGGCTTTTAGCTGGGTCTGAGAAATTTGCTTGAGTCTGGTCTCATCAGGAACTAAGCATGTTAAAAATCTTAATATCCAACTGTTGCAGCCTATCATTTCGTCGCTGTTCTGACATAACGACACATCACAACAGAATTAAGTAAAGTGATGTGTCGTTATGTCAGAACAGCGACGATTTATAGTTAATGTGTATGCACATCACATGCATGTCACATGTGCATCACATGCACGTCACATGTGCATCACATGCACGTCACATGTAAATCACATGCACGTCACATGTAAATCACATGCACGTCACATGTACATCACATGCACGTCACATTGCATGTCACATTCGATCCTTACTTGGTAGCAATTTCAATAGCCATCTGTACAGATTTCTGCAGACTATCCTTCATTGTAAGATCTACTGGTTCAATACCTTGAATATCAACATTGGTGATCATCTGAAATGGAAACAGATCAAGAATTAAGGTTATGGCATATCATCAAGTGATCTGAGTAAACTAGAAAAGTAGAAAGTTTGATTGCAAATATATTTTTCTTATTTTGGTGTAGGTACATTTTCTATATAACAATGAGTATTGAACAAACAAACTTAAAATGTCGGATCTATTTGTATGGTTGTTAAATACATGGCAATTTCTATTATTTGCCCAAGTCACTTATATTGTTTCTTTTATATGTGTCCATTGTTATAAGTATCCTTGTTTGTTTACCCACTCATATATTTCTAGCATCTTGATTTGCAAGTATTTATGAGATAATCTCTTGCGTTTGTTTTCCTAATCCTTAGTTTAATCTCATGTCCTTTGGATTAATCTTTATATAACAACTTTATTTGTGGGTAGTCATTTTACTTGTGAATGAGAGAGTTAAATTAGAGTATTATAAATTGAAGCCTCCATGTAGGAAAGGCTAATTAAGGAGCACCTACTCTCAAATTATCGGGCAAGGGGCAGCCCAAATGATGATAATACATAGAGAAGTGGCAGTCTCTATGTTTTGCTTATAATAATTTGGTTCTGAAGAAGTCAGACCTAATCATGATGAAAGCTTGACAGTTTTAAACTCTTAACCTATATTATGAATTAAAGGATATAATGACTGTGTATCAGTTGCTTAGAGGTAACTGTGTAGAATTTAAAAAAAATCATTTCAAACCAAGGAATTGCACGAGGAGTGTTGCCCCGAGGGAAATTCAGAGGTCCCAAAATAAAAAATTTGATTCTTCACAGTTACAGACAAAAAACTAATCAAAGTCATTATCCTGATTCAAAACAGTCTGAATTAAAATAGTCATTTACTGATACGGACATTACTTATTTATTTAAAAAGTTGCACTTTACGGCAATTTAACCATGTTTCACTCATTACAAATTGATCAATCTGATCGAAAATCGTGCAAGCAAACCACTCACACGTCGCGTAACTACTGCGTTCATGGTATTACGCGAATTGTTTTGGTGATCAAACTTGATACACATTATACGCGGGGCTACTAATGCTTATGCTGGGTTACTAATGTTTACGCGGAGGTACTTGGTTCTCCGTTAGTGAACTGTGCTTATTTGTGCATACCAGTAAAGGACAGTATTTGATTGGGTCGCACGTATCGCATATATTCATGAGGTTTTGAAAACCTGTCGTTAAAGCCTATCTCACAATTGTATAAATGTGTGCGTTGGATCAAGTCACATTGATGGTTCAGCAGCAGCCAACAGATTAGAGTATAGACAGCCCACAATACATTTATGCAAAACGCTGTAAATCTGGTCTTCGATAGATCTCGGTTCCGATAGACATATGCACAAAACAAGATTCTTGTTTATTTAAATCGATAGTTCTCAGTGTTCCCTTTTCTTATTTCTAAAACCTAAGAGCTTGACTAGTAAACGACTTACTCACAGTTATTGGAAAACCAAAAAGATAGGGGAACCATAGATTTTCCGATACCTGTCGTGCATGACAGAAAGCCACGATATCGATATCGGTCATGACGGGTTTGAAGCGATATATCGGTAGTATTGATACGAGTATCAATGAGGGGAAATCCAAATGCATCGTGGGAAGAAAAAAAAACAGTTAGTCCACTGGAGTAGGCGCAATGCATTGTGGCTGCGACGTTGAAATCTTCTTTTAGAAATAATTAGAACAATATCTCACCAATCTGTTTGAGAATTTGAGACTACTGCGGACCTTTCCATCATCTGTCCTACCGAATACGGCTGCCTTGAGTAGGTTCATGGAATAACGATGAAACTCATCAAACTTCACTTGCGATACGGCTCCACGTATACGGCTTGCTGTTGATATGCAAAAGAGTGGAAAGAAAAATGAGATTACTTGACTGGTGTAGTGTGCACCTACTGTAAAAGTGGTTCACCTGTGTAATTGTTTGTACTTTGAAGTTTCTTGTGATTGTAAAATTATAAATCCTACCAATTCTGTCAAATACCTTGGGATTACTCTCGATGAAAATATCAGTGGTGAAACTGTTGCAAAATCAGTTGTCAAAAAAAGATCTTGTACTTTGCACTGCCCTTATACAATGTCATTTTGATTATTGTTGCTCTTCATGGTTTTCTTCAATTTCTGCAAAGTTGAAAAATAAGCTGCAAGTTATGCAAAATAAATTGATTCGCTTCATTTTGAAGCTGGAGCCCAGGTCCTACTTTGGTGATGAAGAATTAAAGAAGCTGGGAATGTTGAAAGTTGAAGACCGGGTTAAACAACTTAAACTCAATCATGTTTTTAAAATCTAAAACAAAATAGCACTTGAGTACCTGAATTCTCATTTTACCAGATTGTCCAACATCCACATATACAATACCAGGGGCAGTGCAACAAATTTTCTGGTTCCGAAAGCTAAAGGTCAGCAGTGCAATACATTTTTCTTTACTGGTATTCAGGAATGGAACTTGCTACCAACTCAGGTTAAAACATCTAAAACCCACGGGCAGTTCAAATAGGCAGTAAAGAGTCACTTTCTATCTTGATTTTTCATCCATTTTTTAATAATGCAGTTGTTTCATAAAAAGTGCAATATTATTTGTGTGCAAATATATATGATGTTTTAATATGTGCTGTTTTAATACTTCCAATGGAAATAAGCACTTTTAGAGCTTTCTTGGGCTATCCTATGTTTTCTTTTATTAATATGTTGTGTTAATTGTTGTAATTTTTAAGATTTGTATATTGATCTGATGTATTATATCTCTGAGTCTTGATATGCCAAATAAAACTTAACTTAACCTAGCAAATGTTGAACAAATTTACTTGTTTTTATTTTCGAGATTTTTAGCTTCCTTACATAGACTTTCAACAAAATTAATATATTTGCGCATTATTCAATGTCTTTGAAAACCATTAAATCACTATTTTCCCAATCACTTATACATTATTGAAATGTGCTTTTGTGGGTTGTTGATTGTTTCTGAAATTCTGAGAAATCTGAACTTTGGTGGCCAACCTTATGATTTCCAAACATGGTTACCTGTCAGAAAATCTGATTTTTCTCCTTAATTTGAACACTTACCAACTTCCCTACATGCATGCCCAATGAAATCTGGTACAGAGAATATGGCTTGCTCGCCTTCCTTGTCACCAGGTTCAACCTGAAATTAAGATCAAAAATTAAATATTATTCATAACATAAACACAGGAATATGGGGTGGGAATTAAAGAAGCTGTCAATTTATTTGGCTTTTTAGGTACCGGGTTGCTTGCCATTGAGCAATTACCAAACAAAAAATACACTAGCCTTTCATCAAGGCGTTGTGGTGGTGTTTGTGAGCACTTTTAAAAAGTACAGACACATCTGAGATAGGTTAGATGAGCGTCGATCATCTACCACGTCTGAGAAAGGTAGATGTGTGTTGATCAGTCGCACGTTAAAAAAAAGACTATTTATTTTGCACCTGTGACAAAATAATGGGTTGGTCGGTCTCGTAGAACGTAGAAACACTTTCCACACGGTTATTATTTTTACCACACAAAACAGATTTTTCAGAAACCTTTCATAATTTTCAAGTTCTATCTAAAAAATTACTGACCCAATACTAGGCATCTTTGTACTTATTTCAATGATTTCCTCATGGTGATTCCATATATGGTAATGAAATTCAATAATTTTGACATTTTTGAAACAGTTTGTGAAATTTTGGAATGTCGTCTACAGCTGCCTACCGCGTGGAAAGTGTTAAGGGGTTGTTATAAAAAGACTATCCAGATGGTTGTACTGGTTGTAAACAAATAGTTACTACTGCTACTTACCATAAAGCGGTTGTTGAATGCCATCTTGATTCTTAGTCTTGCGTGATCTGACGTCTCCACCTAAAATACAAAAAAAAAAAAAATTATTTAGAAATTTGGCATTAATGTTTCCTTAATTTAAAAAAACAAACAAATTTAATGAGAAATGATTTCGCCGGTGTAGGGTCATCACTGAGTAAACGACCATATCGTGCTTGCTGTTTAGTACGGGCATGTGTGGCGCATTGGGTAGAGCACCAGACTCTTAATCTAAAGGTTGTGGGTTCGAGTCTCGCTGTGGTCAACATGTTGTGCTCTTGAGTAAGGCACTTTACCGCAATTACTCCTCTCTACCCAGGTGTATTTAAATGGGTACCGGCATTCTTCAGTGCTGGAAAGGTTATAGACTCGCGGTGGAGGAGGTGTGGTGAGCCCTACACAGCAATATTATAAAAAGGAGCGAGTCTAGCCCTATCACTTTGAAAGAGAAATGGGATTACAGGATTGACCTCCTTTATCTTTACCTTTAGTTGAGCAAAGATAACCACACAGATGCATTGGACCATGACATGTGATTAGCTCCTGGAATAATTGTATACAGATTAGCTCCTGGAATTACAGGATTGACCGCCTTTATCTTTACCTTTAGTTGAGCAAAGATAACCACACAGATGCATTGGACCATGACATGTGCATTCATAAAAGTCACTTTAAATATTTCTTCTAGTTTTATATTGTGATCTTTCAACATATCTTTAACCCTGTGGGAACTACCTGCCGATTGATCAGAAAGACGACTACATCCTTTGTCACACCAATCAGAGGCATTTTTAGAATAATTGTATCCCTGATGAAGATTGAAGTAAAAATATTTTTGTAACAGTATTTCAAAACCACATTTAGCTGGTTACGGTTAAGCATAACCAAATTCACTGCTAACATATTCCATAAAAGATGGCTGTTTGTTTTATAGGCTTTGTTACCATGCAAAGCAGTGATACAGGTACTGTATTGTTCCTCTACAGCTACTAAGCATATACAATACCCGGACAGGTACAGGCTGCCGTAGAATCATGATACACAGTGCTTCAAGGAAATGGTTGTGTAATTATATATAGTTAAACTAATAATTTATACCCTACCTCTAGAATATCACTGATGTAGTCTGGTCCAAGCATGAGGCAGATGGTCTGAAGGGCGCCCTCAACTTTAGGTTTACCAGCTGGAATGTAAATACACACAGTCTTATTTATTTCTTTAAATCTGATAAACATGTGCTACACATTAAAATATCAAGATAATTGGGTTTATTGTACTACGTTTGTTTATGTAATTATCAGCAAGTTTAAATGACAGCATCAACGATAGACAGTAAGATACTATTAGTTATTAGGTGAGGTTGGGTCGGATATATTATATCTAGGCGAGGATTCTCCGAGACTAGATATGATCCATATCCGACCCAACCTCACCTAATAACGATTTTATCCTACTAAAACACTATTAAAACAATGCGCAAGAACAAATTATTCTGTTAGTCACCTAAAACCCGAGCAAGTGCAGATGCAATCTTGGCGACGATCGTCACGTCGGCGTAGCAACCCTACTGCAACGCATGCGCAGTTCTTTACTGACCGGATACGGGGTTCGGATACGGGATATATCTAGTCACAAAATTCATGCGCTTATCCAATAGGAACATGAGAATCGTCTCGACGGTAGGATAAACATGCATGTTCGATCAATCCTCCATGTTGAAAAGAATTGACAATTTCTATCCAATTTGATTTGTAATACTATTAGTTATTAGGTGAGGTTGGGTCGGATACGGATTATATCTAGTCGAGGATTCTGTATCGGGACGAGGGCGCAGCCCGAGTCCCGATACATACTCTGAGACTAGATATAATCCGTATCCGACCCAACCTCACCTAATAACGATTTTATCCTACTAAAACACTATTAAAACAAAACAAGAACAAATAATTCTGTAAGTCACCTAAAACCCCAGCTCAAGTTCAAATGCAATCATGACGTTCGTCACGCGCCGGCGTAGCAATCCTACTACAACGCATGCGCAGTTCCTTACTGACCGTATACGAGATTGGGGGGGTCGGATACGGAATATATCTAGTCACTAAATCCAGGCGCTTATCCAATAGGAACACGAGAATCGTCTTGATGGTAGGATAAATACAGTGATTGCATAGTGCAAACTAATTGCTTTAATTTTGCACATCCTGTCTTATCAGTCCAGGTATTAGAAATCTAGCAAAATGTATACATGTGTATAAAACAAAGCCTTTGTTTCATACGGACATTTCTCTCATTAACTTACCACTAAGTTTCAAAACATTGAAGTCTTCGTGTGGTCCTAATATCACCATATCTGGTCCAAACACAACACGAGCGGTCTTTTCAGCATATTTGTACACCTAACAAGATTCAAAGATTGCATATATTGTGTTTATAACAAATAGTCTATCCAAATGCATACACATGGTTAATAGAAAAGTGATTTGATATGAAAGGATTATATGAATTGCATTGATACTATAGTATGTAGTGGGTGTAAAGATAACATTGTTGTTAAATCTATAACAACTGACAACCTGATGAGGTTGTTCTCATCACTACACATAATTTTACATCGTCTCCGTGTTTGTACCTGATTTTTCGCCTATTAGGGGATCTTTTGGGTATTCTAGTGTTGACTGTGTCATCGCTTCGTGTGCCAGGAACCTACTACTGGTCGTGTTTTTGTAGAGGAAATTATCAGCACTTTGCAGTAATTTCGAGGGATAACGCGAGTCGGGTCTGGTAATTTGTGTGTGTGTGCTGTGGACACGCCATATTGACATATATGTACACATACGTACACTATTGATGTTTGAACAGTGCGCCATTTGTATAAGTGTTTTAAGTATGGCTAATCACCCAAGCGTGATAGCGGACAATACTCTTGAAAACTGAAAGATACAGATCTATGGATATGCAGCTACATACCCAGGTATGTGAGAGTCAAAAGCATAGAAATAGCGGATGTCGTTCTCAAAAGTGTAAACAAGGATGGAGAATCAAAAGTGAAACCAGAGCATATTCTCGGTACACACAGTACTTTAATGATGCGGTTTGGTTCGTCTATGTTGCTACTAAAGAAGTAAAAGCAATCCTGTTAGCGGAAGGTACCATTCAGATAGAGGGAAATGTGTATATACTGAATGATTTTGCAAAGAATCAACACGTAAAAAAGTCTAAAAGGTCGATAAGACTGAGTATACACGAGCTACCACAAAGCGTTACAGAAGAGTACATTGAGCAATGGGTTGATACTTTTGCTAAGCGTGAAACAGACGTTATGAAGCATAGTCAAAAACAGAGATGGCAATGAAAATGATACAAAATTGGGACATCTATTAAGCGGTCATATATACTATGTATCTCAAATCTATGAGCAGAAGGACAGGTACAGCATGATGTCAATCCCTGATCCACGTGATTCCAGACTGTTGATGGACAATCCAGTAGTGCTCTACTACGTATTGGACAACACGTCAACTGTGCTATTTGTCACGAGTATGTACACCAACATAAAGACTGTCCTGAGAAGCGAAAGCCCAAGTGTAAGGTTGTGGAGAAGAAGGTCATGTAAAACAATCATGTCCTTCAGGTGGTAGAGGACAGGTACGTTGCTTCAGGTGTCAACAACTTGCATATGGCTAGAGACTGCGCAGATGGAAAAGAAAAACCAGTCAGCAAAGAAGCATCAATAAAAATCAACAACAGCAGATGGCGGCACTGATCAATGTGACCTGCTAAACTCATTCAAGAAAGCAGTCAGCAATAAAGGCGATAGAAATGAAACACCGGTAAAATCAGCAAAAAAGCGACTTTCAAAGTGACTTGTTAAATCCACTCAAGGTGATAGAAAATCTAATAGATCATTGTCTCAGTCCGTCAGATGAAGGCTCTCCAAAAGTGCAGAAGGACGTAGAGTTGTACTTGCGACAGGTGCAAGGCGACCTACAGAAGGCAGAGGTGAATCAGGACATATTGGCAGCCGGCCCATCTAGAAAGGAGAATCTGTGTGCAACAAACTCACCAACAGATATCACAGATAAACGCCCAGATGAAGCAGCAGATAACTCTTCAAAACCAATCTCTAAACCTTTGAAGCAAACAACACTGACAGGAAAGATGTATGAAAAAGAAAAGAAACAATCAAATGAACTTAAAACCAAGTCAGTAAGAAGAAAAAATCAAAAAGAAAAAACAATGCTATGTCTCCTCAATATGAAGACATGAGAAAACAGAACAAAAAAGAGCGACGTCAATCACCTATCCTATCCAATGAAGATGGATTTTCCCCCATATCATCGGACGATGAGGAAGGTGAAAGACAGAACAAAAGAAAACGCTCTTACAATGCTGTTTCAAAATATGTTTTGTTTTATAGAATCTCTTTTTATATGATGTTATTGAACTTTGTATCAAAATAACCATGATGAACCGTTTTAAAATACCTATGCTCTCTGTAGTGTACATAAAAGGTTTGCTCACTCTTATATCTCATCAGTGTCATGTTAAAATGCATGATGTAATCAAAATAAATAATAGTATTTCTGCCAATTTTAGAAAATTTGATTGATGGTGATAATATATTAGGAGATTTTAGTATCTATATATATAAAACATAAAAAATCAATTTACATAGATCATATAAAGTATCTGCTAATTAACTATGATATCTCTTTATATGATGTTATTGAATTTTGTATCACGTATCAAAATAACTCATGATGAACCGTTCAAAAACACTTAATTTAATTACAATTAATGTTCGTGGCTTGAGAAAGAAAAGAAACGTGGGGGGGGGTTGTCAAAAAGTAGACCTTTTTACCACAGAGGGAGGCAAATTTGGCACAAGTGGACGTTTTACCAAGATTTGGACCTTGCTTCAACAGCACTGATCTAAGCATTCTTGCAAGATCTTACAAAATTGTCACGCTTGCTTTATTATCTATTGAGTAAAAAAGATCGCAATTCAGTGAAAATATCAAAATCACAGACAAAACAATATTGTACTTTTTTCTTTGAATAAGTTCATCAGGATTGTAGATTGAAATGATTAAATAATTTTGTTGTACAAATCCAATTAGCTACTCACATGCTAGACAGTTTCTTTTGTCTTCCCGTATTGGTAAATAAGGCCATCACATCATGTGAGTTGTTGAAGTTGTCATGTCTATGATCCACTATCAACAACTGAGCTTCCCGGGATCGAGAATGCAAGCAAATCTTGCGGGAAAAACAAGTGGATCAAGTCACTACCGAAGAAGTCTTTCGAACAGGAAGACGAAACTGTCTAGCATGTGAGTAGCTAATTGGATTTGTACAACAAAATTATTTTATCAATATTGTACTTTACAGTGTATACTAATTAAAACTGATACATACTTCATGTATATCCTAAATATTAACTTAATATAAATTGTTCCACATACCTGTACTGCAGTATTATGTGGACATCGATATCTCACAACTCGGGTCTTATCTCTAGGCTGTATGAAGGAATACAAAAATGTATGTCACATGTATGTTGTATTCGTGTCACATGTATGTTGCACGCATGTCACATATATATTGAATGCATGTGGCATGCATGTCACTTGTATGTCACATGTACGTTGCATACATGTTACATGTATGTCACATGCATTATGAGGGTTAGGGTTTTGTCCAACAACAAAAAACACATTTGTCATTAAATGTGCCTGTAATTTGGAAAACTGTATGTTGATTGTTAATATAATATGAAAACATCAGAACCCTGATGAAATCATGGTTAAGTTGACACCACATTTGTTACAATTCAAAAACTGAGTAAGATTGAGACGCCGGCCTACCTTGGATGATGAGTATTCTTCACATGTATGGCACATGTACATCACATGCATGCCACATATGCATCACATGCATGTATGCCACATGTACATCATATGCATGTCATATATGCCATATATGCATCACATGTATAACACATATAATATCACATGTAAAATGTACTGATTAAGATTGATATGGCCTACCTTGGATGATGAGTATTCTTCGTCAATGGAAGATTCAAAGTATGCTAATTTTCTGATATCACTTTTGCCTATGCCACCGCCGTTCCTGTTGAAATGAAAAGAAAGTTAAAGCATTTATAGTCCTTATATACAGATATACAGCATAATTAGAGCTTGATCTACTCTTATATTTTGTTTAAGGCATTTTGTCTACAATTATACAGTGTTCGATTTTAAATAATCTAAAAAATTGCTAACCTCATATATTCTATGATTTGTAAAGATGTTAGCATAAATTAAGTATAAGCTCTCAAAGGTGTTTTTTTTTTTTGGGGGGGGGGGGTTGCAGGGTTCAAAGGTTCATAAAATTGACTGCATTTTGATGACGTAGACCAAGCGTGTGCAACCTGCAGCCTGCTGGACCCATGCAGCCTGCCGGCCTCTTATCTGCGGCCCGCGAAGCAATCCCAAAATTTGAATTCCCATTGATGCTCCCTAGGTTACACAAATGGCGGATTGATTTAGTGGTGTGCGCACTTATCCTTTTTTGTTGTGTTTTGGAATGTACGACAATCACTGCGGCCCGTGAATGGATCTCAAAATCACAGCGAGGCCAGGGTGGTAGAAAGGTTGCACATGCTTGCCGTAGACCAACAGATCCACAGCTCTTTCTTCCAGAAATGATATCAATATATATTTGTTGTCAATCTTTCTGAATGGTTCTACTACGACTCACTTTAATATGGCTTCAAGCAATGGTGGCAGCTCTTTCTTCCAGAGTTGTTCATGTTCAGTGAGTAGGTATGACTGAGGACCCATCACAGAACGTATCTGTAAGAAATGCCATAGCAAATCATTAGTGACAATTATACACTAGGATCACTTCTGGCGTAGTTATATTACATACTTTATTTGTATTGGTTGGTAGAAAGTGGAAAGAATTAATTTTGAAACAAGCTGTGGTGTAACTAGACATTTGCATTGGGGGTAGGGCATGGAGGGACAAGAATATTTTTAGGGGGGGGGGGGCATCTTTTACTACAGCTTTTCAGCAAACTCCTGCGCATTTGCTCCCAAAGATCATTATTTGTGATGAAATGTGTGAGCATAGCACACAAATTATTTTGCAATATATGACTATTTCCAGCGATAAATAATGAAATTTATGCTGATTTGCGACAAAATCAACATGTTATGGGTAATTTGCATGTGTAGCATGCAAAAAAATTGAATTGATATCGGCTATATATAACGGGAAAATTCATACTAAGACAACTGTTAGCATAGGCTATTGCTACTATTTTTCTCATTTCATTTGGGGGACAAGGCAATCAATCTGACATCATGATAGTTTATGACAAGTTCTAATGCATTAAGCACACCATTAATTGGCAAAAACCTGATAGCGTGCTACCTACAATCGAGGAAAATAACAGTTGGCACACTTGACGCAACTTATTACAACTATCCCTGTGCTCACAATTGAGATCAGACTTGGGACAAAGCACTGTTTAATAGAAAGTAAAAGTCTCCCCCTTTCTTATATCCTTCCCCACCCCCCATCAATCAATGTTGGGGGAACTACCAAGGCTTCTGATAATGTGACTCGGATCAACATTGCCTCCGAGGAGAGGGGCAGGTTTTTTCCGTAATTAGGACAAAGTGTGCCAACCTTTTTTTCCTTGATTGTAGGTGCACCAGACCGTATGTCCATAACCCTAACCCCACTGCATCATTCAAAATAAAACTATCTCCACGCACTGGCCCGATGACGTCACCTACCGCAGGCATATGTAGGCACAAAGTTGGTGCCCGCATATGCGCTGGAGAGTTAGCTCAGTCGATAGGGGCACAAGCACACTGTGCATCATATGCATAACACATGCATGCGGCTAAAACTGTGTGCATGCATGCAGGCAAAACCGTGTGAATGTAGCAATAATCATGCACGTACGTTTGGATTACTTTTGTGCGCCGAGAGATAAACACCAAATATTTCTTGCCAATTCAAAACTGTAAACTATAGTGTGGTCTATGTAAAATATAACCAGAGTGAAATACAAGCCAGCTGCCTTCAACCTACCTCTCCTGACTGCATGTCTCGGACATATATACCTTCGTTGATGTTCAAGGCAATAGCTCTCCTATTGATAACAAAACAAACATGTAACTGTAAATTAAGCTGAAACTGAAACAGAAATGATGCAATATATAGGAGTCTATGTTTTTAATATGATCAAGAAAATATATATCAAGTTGTACTGTAAAAAGTGGTAATTTTATGTTTCTACTAACCCGGGGGGGGGGGGGGGGGGGTACTTAGAGTTTATTTATTACGAGTTTACCAGTTTATTTGTGCTGCGTGCGCATACAACATATCAATACAAAGTCAGAGCAAAATTAATACAAAAACAATAGCATATACGCAAGGCGTTGTTGAAAAAACAAGAGCTTTTATGAGGTTACAGGGATGTGCTGCCAATAGGGTCCCATTTTTCACCCATCTGGTAAACGAATGACCCCTGTTCATAGCCATTTTGGTAAATGTATGGGTTTAACATTCATAATTTTGCTGTTTTTCACAGAAATTTAGCAAAATCTGTCAAATAAATAGGGAAATTATGGGTCTCCAATAAACATATGGGTCCACTTTCCCCCGAAAATTGGTAAATGTTTGGGTCAATTTTCATTTTGGTGGTAGCTAACCCGTACCAAAAAAATATCCAAGTACCACCCCCACAGGTTTTTGAATTCCCAATTTAAAAGTTCATTAGGCCTACATTACACTTTACACTCAAATGAAATATATTCATGCATTTTAATTTTTGTGGTAGCTGCTTGCTGCGCTAACATTAGTGCAGTGTGAACAAACCCACATCCACGTTAATTGGGGATCAGATATGTTAACATTGAAACTATACATTTTCTTCACAAATTGAATATTATGACTCTAATGGCTCCCCATACCAGATTATGTATGCATTTGCATTGGTCAGCACTTCTCTGACGTTTTATATTCTGTTTCATATTATTAAAATGTTGGTTTGTAGTTTCTACCACTTTTATGAACCTAATGGCGACGTAATGTCAAAACATTGTTCACATTTACATGACTATTATAGTCCTTGTATAGCAAGCAACTTTGCCACATCTCCTCAGCTACCTGACACTATAATACTTTAAGATATTGATAAGAATTTTGGGAATACAAACATACCAATATACTGATATGCATACAAGACTTACCGAACAAACTGTCCATTCCCTTGGTCTACTGCTGCAACCTCTATAGGTGGAATATAACTTAGAGGTCCTTTCATCATCCACCTATCCCCAGGCTCACGATCAGGCTTAACTATCAATGGTGTTAAAAATGTCTTCTAATTACAAAAGTGCACTTTGCTAATATTAAGGATAAAGTGACCACAAAAACTCATCCCTGTTCCAGATTTTTGACAAATGTGGGGGGGGGGGGGGGGGGGAGCAGAGGGGAGATTTTCACGTGCAAATGAATAACGACCCAAATTTAGGAAATGTTCATAAACTTTAATAACTGTTTGCTAAATGGACATTTTTAGATTTAATGGGGCTCAAATCTAGAGTTCCCTTGGCTCTTCTCTATATCAAAATTAACCGCTTTTTCATTTATATTCCTCATCATCTCCTGTTGTTAACCTTACATACTGGCCTACTGCCATTGTAATCTTTCCCCTAAACCATTTCCCTTCATCATATAACCTTTTCGGTAGTAGTACACTTTTAAATCAAGATATTAACAGTGTTGGAGCCAAACTTAAAGCCTTTCCAGGCTTATAATGGCTTCTCCGCACACTTTTCAACCTCACTATTCTAGCTATAGGCATTTTGCCCTCACACCGCAATCACCATAAATTATACATACATTTTGTCTTATCCTTTAATTATGTATCTACTCTATTTATTCTCTAAATCATGTATACGATCCACTGTTAACAACACCTGAGCTTCCTGGGACCGAGAGTGATAGTAAATCTCGCGGGAAAATCAAGTGGATCCAGTCACTACCGATGAAGTCTTCCGATCGGGAAGACGAAACTGTCTAGTCATGTGAGTAGATATTTGGATTTGTAAACAAAACAATTTAATCATTTCATTCTACAATCCTGATGAACTTATTCAAAGATTTAAGAGATCTTTACGGCCAAAATACGGTCAAAATCGTACGTGATTTAGAGAATAATACCAAAAAACTCGCCCGCTATCGCAACCACCTTACATTTACGCACCGCTGCAAATACCAGGAAATAACACCGCCCAGTCTCAAGTTATATTGCCCGATCAACACAAACAAAGCTCGGAATATCATCCAGCGTGCTCAAAAGCAACTTACAAGGGAGCGAATACGTGTGATTAACAACAAAATCAACTCGTTCAAAAGCAAGGATATTTCATTGCAAAACAATCTAGAAACACTGATCAAACGCCCGGATGTAAACAAAGAAACAAAGCGTGGGAATGATGTACGGCGCCATATTGAAAAGCATCTTGATCACAAACGGGATTCAGAACACTTAAAGAGTAAAACCAGACAAATACGCAAATTTGAGACTCTACAAACAAAACAGGAACTACAAAATGCTCCAAAATCGACGACTTCGGAACCAGACTTGTCAGGCACTCAGCTAAAAAAATGGGTCATCAACATCGCGGCCGATCGCCGACAACTCACAACTCCCGAGACTACGCTTTTAGCGAAAGGCCTTAACTTTGCTGTTTCCGCTGAAAAAATTCCCAATGATGAGTTTATCGTGGCGTGTGAGAAAGCCTGTTGGAAGCTACCACCGGAAAAGTCACAAAACCTTAGAGCAGAAGTGGCCGGCATTTTAAAATCTGCCAAGATTCCAAAATCCAACATCACGAAAGAGGAAAGAAAAGCGTTGAAACAACTCCAGAAAGAAAAGTCCTTAATAATTATGGGAGCCGACAAAGGAAGGAGTACGGTAGTCCAGTCCAAAGATGGATATGAAGAGAAGGTAAACATCATGCTAAGCGACACAAAGACTTATGAAAAGCTGAAGAAAGACCCACCAGCATTTATAAGCGTAAGCTTACTAGCATCATCCAACGACTGAAAGATGAGGAGAAAATTGACAGCAAACAGTACAAATTATTATACCCGACGGCTGAGAATACTCCCCGCCTGTATTGCACGACCAAGATTCACAAACAAGGAAACCCTGTACGACCTATAGTGGACTACACTGGATCTATCGCGTACCAGACTTCCAAGGCGTTACCGGAAATTCTTGGACCTTTAGTCGGAAAGTCCCCACATCATGTCTTGAATTCTAGACAGTTATCCGAGGAACTCTCAGGCATCATGATAGAAGAAGACGACATCTTCAACTCACATGATGTGATAGCCTTATTTACCAATACTCCTATCGAGAAGACACTGGAAATCATCAAGGCAAGATTGGAGAAGGACGTCACACTCAAAAACAGAACAAAACTCAACACAGATGACCTAATAGAGCTCCTACAATTTGTGCTAACTACTACCTATTTCGTATTTCGAGGAGACGTCTACAAGCAGAAGTTCGGTGCCGCCATGGGCAGTCCTGTCAGCCCCATCATTGCTAACTTGTTCATGGAATGGCTAGAACAGGAAGCTATCGCTACAGCACCCATCACTTGTAAACCAAAACTGTGGAAGCGCTATGTAGATGACATCCTCGAGATCATCAAGAAAGACACTACACAACAACTAACAGACCACCTGAACACAATTGACGACACGGGTAACATCAAGTTCACACATGAAGAGGAAGACAATGGACAGATACCTTTCCTCGACACCCTCATTGTCCGAAAAGCAGATGGCTCTGTGAAGTTATTAATCTACAGAAAAAAGACACACACGGACCAGTACCTAAACTTCTCGTCTCAACATCCTCTACATCAAAAACTGGGAGTTATACGAACACTGTTTGACAGAATGAACAAAATCGTCACAGAAGAACCAGACAAGATTGCAGAAGAAAAAAGGATCAAAGAAGCTTTGGGAAGGTGTGGATACCCCAGCTGGGCGTTCAAAAGAGTACAACAACAGATGAAGGACAAGATCACAAAGAAAGCCAAGAAAAAGGATGACACCAAAGTGAGTAATGGCATGGTGGTTATCCCCTACATCCAAGGTGTGTCCGAAAGACTGCAAAGATCCTTTAAGAAATACGACATCCAGACTGCAATGAAACCCTACAACACACTTAAACGGCTATTAGTGCATCCCAAAGACAAACGTGACACGCTACAGACCAGCGATTGTGTTTACAAGATCCCTTGTCACTCTTGCGACAAGGCCTACGTCGGTGAGACAGGCCGTCTGTTTGGAACAAGGCTTAACGAACACAAGAAAGATGCCAAAAAAGTTAGCAACAAGAAGTTCACGAGAGCCAACAGAAAAGATTCTACGACGGAACAACATAAATCAGCTGTCACAGACCACATAGCACAAGAGAATCACACAATCGACTGGGACGGGGCTTCAATCCTTGACAAAGACTTTGACAAACACAAGCGTTGGATAAGAGAATCCATTTGGATACGAAGGCAGGGGGCCAACATCATCAACCGCGACGAGGGTATTTATTCTCTAAATCATGTATACGATCCACTGTTAACAACACCTGAGCTTCCTGGGACCGAGAGTGATAGTAAATCTCGCGGCAAAATCAAGTGGATCCAGTCACTACCGATGAAGTCTTCCGATCGGGAAGACGAAACTGTCTAGTCATGTGAGTAGATATTTGGATTTGTAAACAAAACAATTTAATCATTTCATTCTACAATCCTGATGAACTTATTCAAAGATGTATCTACTCTTTGCAATTTATATCACATAAATTTCTTTCTTTCATGATACCTTTCTTCTTGATTATTGTATATTTCTCTTATTATATATTGTTATGTTGTTAGATTGTGTTTAATATAAAGGATGAATGAATGAACGAAACCAATAAATAGACATCTATCAAGTATTACTTACATGTGCCAGGTACAGATGAATCAGTAAATTGTACTCTCGCCTCCACCACTATTGCCTCGTCATCTCCCAACACATAATGCTGCTGTAGACCAGATGGGATGCTCTCACCTAAAATCGTCAATATTGACATGTTTTGATGGTTTTTTTAATCTCATCCTCTTACGCATCAAAATACAAAGATTATAAATACCAAAAATAAATGTGAATAATAAAAACAAAAAGTCCACACTCATTGGAGGTGTATCATCTTACAATAACATACCATATTTAAAGTCCATTAAACACCCTGCTCTATTAAATGCCCTCCCCCTCCCCCACTTCTCTTGTCCTAATACAACAAATTCGCCTGCAAAACGGGGCTTTTTCTTAGCTATAAATCATGAGATGAATACCTTTCTTTTCTTCGATAAAATTGGTCAAAATATGATGCGAGATGCAGCGTATTATTACACATTCTGGATCAACAACACAGCGGCGATGTAGCAAGTGACACTCAACATGGTGGGGTATAGGAATATAATATTTGAGCAACTTAGGGAGTCTGAACCAACTGGATGCTCCTTACCGTTTGGTTCAATATAATTATTGCTGTGAGATTGACACGTCTAGGTTTTTAAAATTAAGATTGACTGACAAAATAACCAAATGCATGCAGAGTTGTTGTTGTTGTATTGTACTTTATGTAATTTCTGATGTGTAATCTATGATGTATAGCTTCTTTATTATGTTCTTATATTTTTTCATTTATGTATGTTATGCGCCTCGGGGTTGTGTTCACAATGTGAGGCGCATTATAAATGCCCTTTTATTATTATTATTATTATTAGAGATGGCATCCCTGTCTTTCTGGCATCTTAAAAATGGGTTGTGCCACCTTCTAGGGAAAAGATGCTTACAGAAAGAGTCATTTTGCTAATTTAATAGTCAGTATTTACTTATTGACCTTTATGTGAGCTTTAAGATGACTAAGTTGCCTTTGAAATGCCGTTTGTTTTGTCTCATTTGCTTTATCCTATCTAAAAATATGTTTGATTAAATTTCATTACAAAAAGTTAAATGTGTGCTATTTTTATGAAGAAATGGTTCAAAGCATTATAAACATAACAGCAATTTTACACATGAATAATTTAACAACTTTGATTTTGTTTGCTCATGGATAAACAAACATATCTTTGGAAAGCTCAAGCAAATTTGACAAAACAAACTGCATACGTCAGAGGTTATTTAGTTATCTTGAAGCTAGTACAAACACCAAATCCAAATCCAAAATGTTTAAAAATGAAAATGACACATTTCCCCCAAAACAATTTTCTTCTAAAAGTGGCACAAACCCGTTGTTGATCAAACATATTTTTTAATTTTGACAAGTAAACACAATCAATTAATAAAGTTTTCCAATGTACTTACGAGGAAAACTAATTTGCTGCCCGGGAGTTGAGCACCCCTATGCTAAATTGCTGGCGTCGCATAATCGCTGGGTCTGAGCGGCTTCCGGTTTTTCTTGCGACCTTTTTTCCTATAATGCCGTGCGGCATCCGGCTTTTCCCCGCGCTTTTTGATTGTGTTCTTGGTTACCAAGCAAGCGATCATATCATTCGCATTTGGTTGCAGCCGTGGCAGGTTATAAAAAATCATTCACTCCCGTCCGAGTTTTACCATCTCTTCTCATCGTTTTTTCATTTGGACTTTCATCTACGGGCCGTCGTTGTATTCATCCGATGCATCAACATTAACTTTTAAGTATTATTATTATTAATTTCTGCGTCTATAATATCATCATATACTCTCGTTCGTCACCCCGGCTTTTCTAGTATCTTTCTCTCAACTGAACTGACTCTATTTGAAAATGGGGAGAAAGCGTGGTACTAAGAGGAAAGCTCCTACTCCTCCTCCGTTAGTGTTTTTTAATAGACAAACGAGGGCACAAGCACGTCATTTGACAGACGCATTGAGTTCAACGGCTGGCGGGAGTGGTATGATTCAAGCAAATTCAGCAAATCCAGCGGTAGAAGTTTTACCACCAGTGCCGGCGGTTTCTACTGCAAATTTGCCACCGGCGGTAGCATCAGCTTCATCGTCTTTAACAGCCCCACAGGCGGCTTCATCACCAGCCCCACAGGCCGTTTTATCGGTACCAGAAGTTGGACAAAGGCAGGCGGTTCCATCAAGTTCCGCATCTCAGTTGGGTTTATCTTTGGCAGTTTCATCGCCTCCAGATCCTGGCGCAATTTTACAACCAGTTCCCCCGCCCCCGGGTGTATTTCAGGCGGTTTCTTCACCGGTACCATCCGCACAGTTTCATCCAGGGAATGTGTCAGCGCCATCTATTGATCCTCAGCAAATCTTGAACATTCAGCAGAGGGCGGCATCGTCAATTTCGTCGGTTCCTGGATCTGGTGTACGTGACCTACGTGACATGAACAATGGCGGCGATGTGGCTACTGTGAACGGGGCAAGTAACGTTGGCTTTCGTCAAGTTCAGCCGATTCCTATGAGAATGGCAGTGGCAGGTGGAGCTGTTGGCGGTAGCAGATCGCAGTCCGGTGAGATTAATTTCCCCACTTTGAATTCGTTCTATAACATTTCATCGGGTGGTGCACAAAATAATCAGATTCCCGTTTCATCAATGAATAATGATAACAATAACATGATCATGAATAATAATTGTAGTACTGGTATATCTAACGCGTTAGGTTCAGGGGGTCAAACTCAAACATTTGTTTCCAATTCTAATACCTTGAATAATGCGGGTATGTCACCTTTATCTTCTATTTGTAGCCCATTAGGGGAAGGTTTAGCTCAAAATCTTAAGGATAAGATCACAAAGGGTGAATTTCTTGATTTTGCGTCACTGATAGATAAAGGGGGGGTTGTTCAGGACACGTCACATGTCAATAAGTCATTGGGGTTTAACGAGCTTGGCCAAGTCATCATACGTGATACAAAACCGCAACCCAAAATTAATTCAATTCAGTCGTGGACCGATGCTTTTCTGATCTTTTCGGCAGTGTTTTTAAGATCTCACCCTAGCCGTACACAGGAAATTTTGAAGTACGGTCATATTATTCGTACCGCGGCTAGCCGTTTTAATTCTTTTGGGTGGAAAGATTATGATATCCAATTTAGATTGCGCATGCAGTCACATCCAGAAAGGTCGTGGGCCACTATCGATAGTGAGCTCTGGGCATTTTATGTGGCAGTTCCGTCATCTCCTAAGTTTAATGTAGGGCAGTTTAATTCAAATTCTAGGGGGGGATTTCAGCGCTCATCACGGGGAGGGATTCAGTCGGGATCGGGCAGTGGGAGGCCAATCAACATTTGCTATGATTTCAATGGAGCGTCAGGTTGTGCTCGATCCATGTGTCGTTATCGACACGCCTGTGCCTTTTGTAAAAAAGACGGGCATCCATCAAAGGCTTGTCGTAACAAAACAAAAACAAGGGGTGCCAACTTTAACAACAAATAGGGTTGGTGTTAGTTTGGACTTGTCTACCAATAGTTGTTCTAACTCTGTTTCTGATAGCTCGGGTAACTGTGTGTGTTGTATTTATCCCACTCCTATTAAATTTGACAAATTAATTACATGGTTGGATCAATATCCAAATGTGAGGGCAGCATATACGCTTAGAGAAGGGTTTCAAGGGGGGTTTAAGCTAGGTTATTCTGGTCGTAGGGTTGGTAGGGACGCTGACAATCTTAGGTCTGCATTAAAAGATCCTTCGGCAGTTGTTCAAAAATTGGCAAAGGAGGTCAAGTTGGGTCGGGTCGCTGTTGTGATATGCCACTTACAAATTTAATTATTTCACCTGTTGGTTTAATTCCTAAAGCTGAAGTTGGTAAGGTCAGGTTAATTCAGCACCTATCATTTCCAGAGGGGGGGTCAATCAATGATGGCATTGACAAAGATCTATGCACAGTTCATTATGCTAGTTTTGACGATGCAGTTAGTTTGGTTATTCAAAAAGGAAAGGGCGCCCTCATGGCTAAGGCTGACATTCAGTCAGCCTTTAGATTGTTACCCATTCATCCCACTGATTTTCATCTTTTAGGGATTAGGGTTCGTGACCAGTTTTATGTCGACAAAGCTCTACCAATGGGGGCGTCTTGCTCTCCAGCATACTTTGAACTTTTTTCATCTTTTTTGGAATGGGTGGTGAAGCAGGTGGGGGCATCTGATTTGGTGTCACATTATATGGATGACTATTTCCTAGTAGGCGGGCCAACGGGGGGTTTGTCGCACAATAAATCTTGTCAACATTTGGTCACATGTCTCGAAAATGTTTGCGCTGAGTTTGGCGTCCCTCTTGCGCCCGAAAAATCAGTTGGGCCTATTACAAAAATTGTGTATCTGGGGTTAGAAATTGATTCGATCGCGCAAGTGGTGTCTGTTCCTCCTGAAAAACTTGCTTCCATTGTTGAGAAGGTTAAGGCAGCTACAGTGGTGCCTTGCATGTCATTAAAGGGGCTTCAATCTTTAATAGGCTCTCTGTCATTCATATGCAGGGCAATTTCTCCGGGTAGGGCATTTCTGCGGCGCCTTATTGATTTGACAATGGGTGTTAAAAGGCCTTGGCAAAAAATAAGGCTTTCTAAAGGGGCAAAGAGTGATTTATCAATGTGGCTATTATTTTTGAGGGATTTTAATGGGAGGGCTATTTTTCCGGATCAATTTTGGATGGAGGATAAGGATCTCGAGCTATTCACAGATGCAAGTGGGGGTATAGGTTTTGGGGGATTTTTTAGGGGTAGTTGGTTCCAGGGAAGATGGCCGCAAGATCTTAGCACTTCATGTATGTCAATTGCTTGGAAAGAATTTTTTCCAATCCTAGTAGCAGTAGTGTTGTGGGGAGGTACATTGAAAGGTAAGCGGGTCATAATTAGGTCAGACAATGAATCAGTAGTGGCAATTATCAATAAACAGTCATCCAAATGTCCAGCTATTATGTCACTGCTGCGGTTCTTTATTTTGCAATGTCTGAAATCCAATATTTATTTTTCGGCGCGTCATATTGCAGGCAAAGATAATGATATTGCGGACGCTTTGTCACGTTTCCAGGTGCGTCGTTTCCAGGAATTGGCGCCAGAGGCAGAACCTTTAGGGAGAACAGTGCCGGATTTTCTTTGGAGGATCTAGATGTAGAAGCGCAGCGGTTACTAGAAGCTTCACTAGCTAAAAGTTCACATGTGACTTACAATAGGGGGGTCAATGATTTTGAGCTTTTTCGCGCAGGAGTACCGTTAAGGCCTGTTTGGCCGGCTCCAGTACAGCATATTATTGCATACATCTCTCACCTTTCTTTGGAAGGTAAATCTCCTTCGACAATTAGTACATATGTGGCGGCTCTTGCATATATTCACAAAATTAACGGGTGGAGGGATCCTACCGATAATTTTATTGTAAAGAAATTAAAGGAGGGTGCCTCGAGAGCAAATAAACATACTGACAGTAGACGTCCCATCACCCCTCCCATTTTGCGCCAGCTGTCACTTTCACTTGCTAACATTTGCTCTTCTACTTATGAGGTTTGTCTTTTCAAATCTGCTTTTTGTCTTGCGTTTTACGGGTTCTTGAGGGTGGGCGAGTTCACTGCTGTTTCAAAAACAGTGAGTAGCAATCTTTCTCTTTACGATGTTGTGCTTAAGAGAGAACGATCGGCTCTCGAAGTGTGTATTCGTTCGTCCAAAACGGACCAAAAGGGGGTAGGCACTACACTGTTGATTGAGGCAAGTCTCGATGAGGGAGTGTGCCCAGTAAAAACCTTGTCAGAGTACATAAATATGCGTCCTGCGGTCGGGGGTTCATTTTTTATTCATTTTGATGGCTCACCTCTCACTAAATACCAGTTTAGCGCGATGTTAAAGAAGGGAATTTCATCTTTGGGGCTGCCTCCAAATGATTTTTCACCCCATAGCTTTAGAATAGGTGCTGCAACGTCAGCAGCTTTAGGTGGTATCCCGATAGAGAGTATAATGGTTATGGGTCGTTGGAGGTCATCTTGCGTGTCAAAATATATTAGACCACTAAGGGTGGTAGTGCCAGACACATGGGATTTTTGAATAAGCTTATGTTATCATTTTTAATAATATTTATTAGTTAGCTTAGAAACAATACACAGAATAAATGAATAAAATAAACAAACATAATCTATGCCATCTGCCATTGCATATGCTTTTGGTATCCTTTGTCAATATCTGCTAAGTAAATAGATTTTTGTTAATTAGGTAATTCTTTGTTGGTTTGTTAATGTATCAATTATATTATATTATATTTTATTCTGTGCCTTATTCGAGCCAAAGTTGTATAAAGAGGTGAAGGTCGTATTTCACAATTTTCATGGTCCCCATTTTTTCTCTCTTTTTCTTTTTCTTTGTTTGGCCTTGTTTGCTATTATAATTTGGTTTTTACAGGTCGTTTTAATGCAAGGACATGGCTATTAGGTGATAGCATCGTTCATTGGGCGGGAATTTCTAATCAACAACTACAAGGGGGAGGTGACGTTGAGTGGCATGGACGCCGTGGGGCTCGTTTGAATGACGCGGTTAAACTATGCCAAAAGCATCTGAAACGCAGACCGTATCCTACCACTATCATAATTCATGTGGGGACGAACGATATTTTTTCGACGAGTACCTTGCTGCTTCGGCAGCAAATACCTGAAGTTCTTTCTTTTTTTCGGCGCATTCTGCCGAGATCACGTATTATTTGGTCCGATGTATTATCCCGGCTATTTTATTATGGGGAAGGAAGACCAGGGGTAGGCAGGAGAGTGTCTCAATTTATAAATTATCAGGCCCATAAAGCCATTTTTGCTTTGAGCAATGCCTGTTATATCAGCCATGCAGAGGTTATTAATCAATCCAGATTTGGCTTATTCAGAACGGACGGACTACATCTCAGTTCGGAAGGAATGGTAGTGTTTAGATCCAACATTGCAGAGGCCCTCATCTTCTTTAACACCCATCCGGGCGCAAAGGCCTTTCCTCCTTCAGCCGAATAGAATCTTCTTCTAGGGGGGGGGGGGGGCGTATTTGTATATTTTTTTGTTGGGGCAAGTTCCAGGTTTTTGGCCCTTGGTTGGCGATAGTTTGAAGCCAACAAAAAATTATATTCAAATGTAATAATATAAGTCAATTATAATTAGTTATTAGTTAATTAATTACTAAGGTCTCACTCTCAGAATAATCTATAAAATTAAGCTACATTGACTTGATAAAAACTTAATATTATTTGGATATTAAGAGCTCACAATTTAATAATTAAATATGCGTCGATAGCATATATTTATACAAAATAAAGTTTGAATGATTAAGAAACGTTTGTCCAAGTTGAGAATTCGTTGTCGTCATAGCTATGCCTCAACGTCCATCTTCTTTTCATATTGAGATGCTATTAGCACAACTAAAATATTGATTTTCTACATGTACATTCAAAATTCTTTGGATTAATGCATAATTCGTTGTCGTCATAGATATGCCTCAACGTTCATCCTTTTTCCATATTGAGATGCTATAGTATTTGTAAAATATTGCTTTTGCTACATTCAAAATTAATGCACATTTTTGCGTGAAGAAATGTATGTGAAATAAATGCGTGATGAAAGGTTTGTGAAATAAATGCGTGAGGCGGCAGGCAACCAAATGCTACCTAATACCAAATTCTACTTTGTGTCGACTCACCTCTCAACTTCTCTGACAGCAAACGGCATTTGAAAGCCAACTAAATTATCTTTTAGATTATATGTTTAATTACATGGCACCACGAAATGAGCAAAAGTCGCCGTAGCTGTATAGGAGATATAGGCCGAAATATGAAAAAAGTCGATAGGGGGGCGATATTTAGTTATCGGTATTTTTAGTTCCAAGAAACATTCGTTTAACATTTTCAAACGTTTTTTCGCATAATTCCGTCTCGAACTATCAATTTTAGTTGATTTTATGAAGGTATCTCATTCTCGTTTTAATGAAAACTACTAAAATGATTGTGAAAAGTGCTAGTGTTTACAAATTGTTCACATTTTAAATACAGGCGGTAATGAATGGTAATTTTCTATATGATTGCAGCTGTATCCAGAGTCGGACGAGAATCCTCCGAGGATGGTTGTCAAGAATGAGGAAGACGATGAGCTCCCCAAGATGTTTGTTATAGCTCTGCCACCAGATGAAGAAAGTGAGGCAAAAAGCTAAAAAAAAAATAAGGCAACATAAAAAGCTAAAAAAAAAATAAGGCAACATAAAAACCTCTATTCTATTAAGGGTATGAATGATCAACCCAATATTTTAAAATTGAGGTTTCTTTTCTATCCCCTGGCTCAAAAAGCCACAGGGGGATATTGTCATCATTGGGTGTGTGTATTGTTCCTTTTCAGTCAACCCTTTTGGTTAGGTTTAGGTGGATATCTCATAGCCAGGGGAATTTGCAAGTGGGAATTTGCAAGTCATGACTTGCCTTGCAGTATATTTATTGCAATCAGTATGTATGAATTTGTCATCCGTAACTATGGTAACTAATCATATTATATTTCCACACTTCATCAATAACTTCATATTTCTGCACTTCATCAGTAACTTCATCCGTAACCATGGTAACTATCATATTATATTTCCACACTTTCATCAATACTGCTTTCCTATGGTTAATGAAGGTTTTTGAATTGTCTACAAAAATATCTTCATCGTCTCTGATCAACTGTTCCACTGCAATATTTACACCAGCAAAATGCTTTGTGTCGATTATGCCTTAACACTTTCCACATGGCTTTATGTTTTACCATATGAAGAGCTTTGTTGTAAAAGGGCTATGGTGCATTTTTTTCAAAAATGAGTTTGATATAGAAATGTATAGGGCACAATCATATGTTTCAAGGAAACAAAATCATTTTTTCAAAAAGACCTACATCTCATTGTATACAGCCATTGAAGTTGTTGTTTTGTTGCAAAAGGGCTTGTATCCATAATTAATTCTGTTACCATGTTATTTCACTTATCCGGTCATTGCTTGGTCCCGCAGTATTTTTCTTTACAAATGAAAAATGTTAACAGATTTTAGGGATATTTAGTGCAATTTGAGGGAAAATGATATATGCAGTTTATCAGTTGCTTTTATCTTCAGATGTATTTTCAAGGCAAAAATAACTAATACAAAAAACATCATTCAACATTTTGCAGGTAAACAAAAATTCTTTTACATTTATTCATATATGTACAGTAATCATAGCATTTCATTTCTCATGTGTGAAGTGTACAACTAAAAAATGACTGCTTCCATGGTAACGGTACATCGACAATCAAATGTGCTGCTGTTCATGGTTCATTATCTTTCACATTCCTAAATGAGAGAATTGTCACTGCCTTTGTGTTAATGAAAAATATTTCGAAACTATTGCCATTCAGGGACGCTGATGTGAAACATATTTTATATACTGTATAACTTCAACAGACATTTAGACACATAATCAAGTCTAGCATTCGTTCAGTGGGGAGTGGTACGTGTAAGTTGCCGTAGATTATTGCTCTAACACATCTTGCATAGTCATCTACTGCACTTGAGGATGACATGACAAAGCAAAGAACACTTGTATTTCACTGATTTTCACAGAGTGTTATAATTGATGGTTTGATAATTCTTCATTTATTGTTTGTCATCTGAAGTAGATTACTAATAGATTACTAACTGAGGAGGAGTGTGTAGGAATCCAACAAATTAAAAATACAGTTTTATGCAGTCCACATACGCTATAAGCTATACACTTCAAGTTGCAGGTAAATGATCATTGATTATCTCGTAAATTGTCAGCTGACTTGAACTGTATTGAACTAGAGGAATGCCATAAGATTTAACAGGATGGCCGTTCATAACATTGGCAGTTTAATTCTAAAACTTGCTGTTATTCTTCTGACCATCGATTTCCAGAGAGATGGGGTGTTAGATGGAATCAGTGTAGCAGGATTGCATGTTGAACCTTTGTGGAATGTTGACAATTCTCACTTATGCTCCATAAACCATAGTAATGATAGCAAAGAAAACATCTACTGGATTCAGGGAAGCCTGAATCATACCTGTGGTATTCATGTCATTTCATCACCAGGATATCATGCCTTTCTACAAGTTCTTGATCATGATGATAACGATTCTCAATACATGTTTTACCTGTATACTGAGAGAGTTGGGGATTTGACGAAATGCAAAAACAAGTATGTGGTATTAGATCAACCAAATGACACGTGTGGTGTGTCTTTTAGGCACAGTCCTCTCATATTCCGTCTGCAAGGGAACGCTATGCTCGAGATCACTGAAATTGCAGCCTTACCAATCAGCTGTCCGGAATTATCAATAAACAACCGATCTCACTGCCCAAACATTAGAGGTTACAATAACTTTGTCACCTGCAGAAATATGACAGATGATTGTAGGATTGAATTTCCACCAAATTGTAGTAACCTACTTAGTTACAGAGAAGTATTCTCTGAATGTTTTAACTCTTCAGTATTGGTATACTATCCAAGCAATGTAACTAGTTTAGATTTAAGTTATAATAGTATAATCAGACTTGAGTCCAAATCATTTGTTGGTTTGCATGGTTTACAGCGTTTGGAACTTGATAACAACCGCTTGTTAGATTTACCAAATGGGGCATTTCACGGTTTGCATGAACTAGACAATTTGTTTATTAGTGACAATGATCTTATCACAATCCAACCCGCAGCGTTTCAAGGCCTGTATAATCTTAAAAAACTGTGGCTACAAAAAAACAAATTGGTCACACTACCTGAAGGCGTGTTTCAAGATGTGAGCAACCTCTCAATCCTCGATCTTAACTATAATGCATTGCATGCCTTGCCAGGCAAAATATTTCAGGGATTGAAAAGTATGATTATCCTAGATTTAGATTACAATAAGTTGACCACCTTGGAAGAAAATCTATTTCAGAAGTTAAGCGCTCTTGAGTATCTGCAAATTAGGAACAACAATCTGGTGACACTGCCTGTTGCATTATTCCAAGGTCTTTTAAATCTTAAATCCTTATTACTTAGTAGTAACGAACTGTCAACTTTGGACATTGGTTTGTTTAATGGTTTAGACAATATGCATCAAATCTATTTGTTTTATAATAAGATGAGTACAATATCACGAGGATTGTTATCAAGTATACAAATACTTGGATTTCTTTTCCTAAATAACAATAAGTTGGTTTCAGTTGATGATGGAAGTTTTCATGGTTTGTATAATTTAGTGGTTCTTTATTTGTCTGAAAATCAGTTGACAAAATTGCCCGATAGTTTGTTTTCTGATTTACCACAATTGGTGATATTACACTTGCATTTTAATCAGCTTACCACACTAGGACCTGAAATATTTCAAGGTAATACAAATTTGGAAGTTTTGTATTTGAAAGCAAATAATCTTACGAACTTGTATCCTGACATATTCAAAGATGCAATCAAGCTTTCCCTTCTTGATTTATCAGACAATAAGCTGACTAAAATTCCAAACATTGACCATCTGATTTGCTTAAATGTCTTCAATATAAGTAGTAACCCACTGACAATGGTTGACAGCGAGTCCTTGTATGGATTATGTGAAAATACAACATTGTATGCTAGTCAACATGAAATATGTGAATGTTACATACAAAGTATGGTTGATTGCAGTGCATCATATGACAGATCCCCATATCTAACATGTGATAGATTGTTATCAGATAGAGTGTTGGTAGTTCTCATGTGGGTCATTGGTTTAAATGCTCTCGTTGGGAATATATTTGTTTTGGTTTGGAAAAGGAAGAATACTAAAAAGTACAGCATGCAGGACTTGTTTCTAAGCAATTTAGCTGCATCCGATTCACTCATGGGCTTCTATATGCTTATCATTGCATCTGCTGATATCTACTTTGGAGACAACTTTCCTATGCAATCTGAAACTTGGCGGTCTGGTGTTACTTGTAGAGTTGCTGGGGCATTGTCAATAACATCCAGTGAGGCATCAGTATTCTTTGTCACTCTGATAAGTGTTGATAGATTTATAAATATCATGTTTCCATACTCTACTATCAAGTTTGGTCAACTATCTGGAAAGTTGACTGCTCTAGTAATATGGATTATTTCGTTGGCATTAGGAATTATTCCATCTGTCTTGACTGGTGTTAGCTTTCTATTTTATGATAACTCTCATGTGTGCATTGGTCTCCCCTTGGCTTTGACTCGGATGTATTCAACAGAAGCATTCCAGGAAACGCTTGTGATGGATAGGTTCAATCTCTATTACAATGACTATACTTTCACCACTGAATTTGAAGGTTTTCACACAGGTTTGTATTTTTCTACTGCCATCTTTCTTGGTCTTAACTGTGTTTGTTACCTGACCATTCTTGTCTGTTATATAGGCATAGTGAGAGCTGTGAAACAATCGTCAAAGCAATCTGGACGTACTAGAGATATGGACGAACAAATTAAACTGACCACTAAGGTGACAGCCATAATAGCCACAGATTTCTTTTGTTGGTCTCCAATCATTGTGATGGGTATCCTAGTACAAACAGGCCTAGTAACTCTACCCCCATCTGTGTATGCATGGTCAGTCACCTTTATCCTACCCATAAATTCTGCTGTTAATCCATATCTGTATACCATTGTGGAACTTATGTCTAACTATAAGAAGACCAAATCTGAGATAACATCTAGTGGTGCAACTATCCCACTAGAAATATCTTTGCAGCCTATGTCATTTGAGCGTTAGTAATGGTTGCAAAGATTAGATAATGTGTTTCTAATCTTTTCGCTAGGATCATCAGTTCACTAGTTTTGTTAGAAGTATGGAATAATTCTATTTCTATTACTATTTCATGTCAAATATTTATTACATTTTTCATGGCAAAAAATGTCATGTTTCATTTGGGACACTTTTACATGCCGTGTACTACAAGTTACTAAATGTCTAAGCTGGTAGCCCCTGCTTCACTGTTGCATTATCATGGTTGGGTATCTATTGTAACGAAAAACCTACGTTTATCGGCGTCCAACCCCTGGTATTTAGGCTATGTAGGACTGGTAATCCAAATTTTTAATATATTACAAGTGCTGTATTAAATTGGGGTGTTTAAAATAAAACAAATATTTATGAAAGTGTCTTGTGCCATCTTTCTTCTTGCACGTCATCTATTAAACATTTTGCACAAAATATGTAGGTTATCCATCATGTGACATTAAAATTGTGTTTTATTCTACGCTCATACAAGTGTGCAGCTGTAAGGAATACGCTTAATAAGTGTATGACTGGTCTGCTCCGCTTTTTATATCAAAACTGAAATATTGGTACCAGAAGAAAGTACATATGTTATCATTACCACTGCAATATTTAAGGCCCGAGTGGCGTTTCCCTCAGGTGTTGTAAGCTCAAAAATAATGAATGATCCCAATTACTAAAAGTAGTTTATGAAATGTTCTATGGGCAAATACGAAGTGTTAGTGTATATTACTAAAAAAGATGTTTATGAAGTGTTCTATGGGCAAATACAAAGGGTAAGTGTCTTAGATTACTAAAAAAACACCCCGTTCTACAGGCCCGATACACCCATTTATTTTTTGAACTTTTTTGAACACATCTTAAATTGTTGAAAATTCACAAAAAAAACCTGAAATAGTTCGCAAAAAACGCTTGTCCAACCAACCCTACCTGAGAGGTCTGTTTGCCTGTAGAACAGGGTGGGGTGGGTTTTTTACACCTGATTGCACTGGGGCAGCAGATACATGGATAGTTTTGCACTCCTTTAATTTGTCTGACCAGGAAAGTGTTCACACCTGAGTGCAACCAAAAATGCAGCCATTCTCTTGAAAGTCGGAAACCTAACAAGGGTTCATGCAGTGCAAGGCAACTGCCATTGACCCGGTCACCCTATCAGAGTGTTTCTAGTAGTCTCCAACACCCCCACCCCCCCCCCCCCCCCCCCCCCCAATCCACAAAAACCCACAAACCAGTAGGCAACTTAAAAAGAAGGTAAGAAGGAAGCCTAAAGAAAAAATCCTAAGCCATAACAGTGAGGATGTTGGTGGGCAAGATGAAACACTGCAATAGGGAAGCCCAAGTGATACAGTGATTCCCCTGATCCACAGAAGGTGCTGACACCTCATTGCTTCCAAGCAATGGGGTTAGGACCTTAGATTTTAACTGATTGGATATGGGTTGTAGTAGCAATGCTTATCCAACTTAGTTAGTATTCCTTGATAAGAAGACAAAAAAACCTGTTGTGTGGGCAAACAGAACTCTCCGGTTGGATCAATCATGATCAGAAGGTCATCTATCCGATGTTCTTGAGATTCCCTTTCCCTTCAATCTGAATCACCTTAGAGTACCTGAAGACAAGACTGATAGAAGTATCATACCATATCTGATGGTCAAAGAGGGCAGTACAAAACCACCAGGTAGGTTAAGTTATTATGGTCAGAAGGTCATCTATCCAATGTTCTTGAGATCCCCTTTCCCTTCTATCTGAATCACATTAGAGTACTTGATGAATACATGACTGATAGAAGTATCGTACCATATCTGATGGTCAGTACAAAACCACCGAGTATGTCAAGTACACATATTATTTTGGATAATGTTGTCTGATTTTAATCAATGTTCTGGGCTCTTAGAAGTCCTACTGTTGCAATTATCAAAAGCCTACAGCCTATAATCCTGATTGTGACTTAATAAATTGCAGCTCTTAAAGGCAGTGTCAACCCGGCACTTGTTTCAAAAATTGAATTTCATATTTCTCTATTATTTTATACTTTTATATGTATTCTATCATTACCATCATAAGTTACTAATCGGAAGCGATTATTTCCAGTTCTTTTGGGTGATTTTAAATTGTTGTTTTGGTAAGTTTAAGTCAGGAAAAGGTGCATGGTTATTTGGCGAGAATTTAAGCGGATTTCCGCGCTTTTCAAATGCTGCGACAGCTGTTCGATCATTGGGTCACGTGCTGAAACTTCCCGTGCGTAATACTAGACGCGCCACTTAATATCCGCGACGTAGATGCAAAAAACAAAAGAGCGCAAAACAATGTCAAGGCCAACCTTACGATCATTTAAATTTCAGTTTTCTTCCAATTTCTTCACATTGTGACAATATAAATTGAATCTGATAGTTTATTTTGATTGATCATAATAGTATACTCGCTTTTTAGGTCACATGTCCATGTATTCCGTGAACATTTAGCTTTAAATGGTGGAAAATGTCATTATTTTTACTAAATCGATTAGTGATGGCCGATCCAACCCAAGATCGGTACGTCCGATTTCCGATCAGAAAATTTACGGATCGGGCAGATTCAGATCTCCCATATAATTTGAAACCAGCGCGAATCATTAAATAAGCTTACTTTTAGTCCGATCTTCTTCCCTGCATGACAACATATTAAATTCTCTAAGTTATTCCTGGCAAAGAAGTTTCATAATTTTCATTATTCCAATTACTTTCTGGCGTATTTTGATTTTTTTTCAGCGATGTAAACAAATTAACATCGCAGTGTTTTATCATGTTTATCGGTACTATCCCCATTAAGGACCCCTTTTGAAAAATGCAGCACGCAAGAGCTTTTAATGGAGTGAATACGGTGATTGGTTTTAAAAACCTTTATGAATTTGTTATGACTACATTGATTCCCCAAATTGCCACAAAGATGGTTTTGTTCAAGATTTATAACGGTTCATGAAATAAAATCATACTGATTCAATTGTGAAAATTTAAAATAAATTTAAAATAAAAAGGTTAAACGCATATGCTGATGCATGTATGTACACGTACCCTGCGTTACGCTCGAAGCTCAATTCCATACATGGTCAAACTCTTAAATCATACATTATAGTTCTGTTTCCAATCGGGGGTGGGTTATTGTGTTATGCATGCTTAGTTATTTCTATGAATATATATTGTTTCTATTGTTCTATATATTACATATTGTAAATATTGTTGTAATTCAGCATTTTGCTGCGATAATGATATGTTTATTAAACCTTGAATTGAATTGATTATATTTAAAATGAACAGTCCATCCAGTCCTCACATTGATACTGGTGCGTGCATATTGGATTTGGCATAATTCTGAAATTTTTCAAACGTCAAACTGCATAATTATTCATAAATTTTTCTCAATCCTGGCCCTTTTTGATAGTTTCTCGTAATACAGGGGCATCAAAATGTAAGTAGCTATCAAATTCTTCAAAGGTTTATATCAATTTAAACAGAATTATTCAAAGTTATTGCCGTTTTGTTGTTGACTATATCAACAAAGCTGATCATTTAAATATTTAGAATGACTGAGTGTATGATAAATTTGTTACTAGGTACAGAGTTGATATGGTAGGGGAATTTATTGTTCACAATCACAATGACAATTTCCTCATCTACAGCTTTTGTTGTTGTTGCTGCATCCTTATAACTACAACAAAGAAGGACCCACCCGAGGCCATTTAAATCCCTAATTAAACCTTTACAAAATCCAGAAGTAAGACCTACCAGGATGAAGAAAGAATGCTGTGACCCCTACTCTGAGCTCCTCCTTACCCAGCTGGCATTTACCAGTCTTGTCCACTGGATCGTTCACAACGCAATACCAATTCTTCGGCAATACTATCTTGGTGACTGCACATAACACTTCCTGAAAGATGCACAGACAGTACTAGAAATATTAATTTTTGTAACATTCCTCTTAGGCCAAGGGGAAAATCCAGACTAACCCATATTTTTTTTTAAATTTGAGAAGATTATTTTTATAACATTTAAATATTCTTGAGAAAATCCACCAAAATGTAATGTAATACCAATTATCCAGCAACACCATCTTGGTGACTGCATACAACACTTCCTGAAAGATGCAGACAGTAGAAATATATTCATTTCGGCTACATTTTTCTTTTGGCCAAGGGGGAAAATCCAGACCAACCCATATTTTTTTAGGATTTGAGATGATTATTTTTATAACATTTAAATATTCTTGAGAAAATCCACCAAAATGTATGTAATACCAATTATCCAGCAACACCATCTTGGTGACTGCACACAACACTTCCTGAAAGATGCACAGACAATAGAAATATTCATTTTGGCAACATTTTCCTTTTTGGCCAAAAGGAAAAACCCGACCAACCCATATTCTTTAAAATTTGAGATTTTTGTTAATAACATTTAAATATTCTTGAAAAATTCACCAAAATGTTGACCCCACCCTATAACAAAATCCTGAATATCTTAGAGATCCAAAAATGTGTAGAACAGGGGTTTCTTTTCATCACCATAAGGTATCAATTACTTCCTTCAACATATGTGTGGTGGTATGGGAAAACCCGTCGGAAGTCGCTAGTGTTGATATTGAGATATCTGGGTCATACCAAAATATTCCTAACAAATGAGTTCCAAGTCAATTTTCCAACTTTGGTCCCAAGATAGAGATTATACCTTGAACTTTAGTCTCCAGGAGTGTTTTATGCAAAATTCCAGATGTTAAGTTTATTTTAGTACTTTTCTGAACCTTGTTTATCAAATTTTATGTGTAAAATGCTATGTGTAAAATGCTACATAAAATGACATTGTTACCATGGTAACCACTTGCAAATTCCAAAAATGCATTGTAAAGATTTTGAAACTGAAGAAGTTACGTTAATAATATCGCAAAAAATAGGTTCATATCGAAAATCCTTTTCATATGACAAGCTATTCTGTGTAACATAACAATGTAGTTTTATTATTATTACAGCATTTAAAAGATTTTGTGTATATCTTTGAATTGTCAGTTTCAATTTTTAGTGTTGCGTTTAAACTTGCCGACTTTAAAATACTATTACTGTAGTTCTAGATAGAATTTCTGACAAATTTACACAGTCGTATACTCAGTAGATTGTGAAGCTCTCCGCAATAGAAAAAAACAAGTTGCTAGAAAATGACCATGTGAAGGGTTTTCCCATGCCACCACACATATAAACATTGATGATAATAACTGATTGACAGCTGGATGCTCACGCTTTTAGTGATGTGTGATGTGACAGGACAATTGCTCATTTGAGGGCACCAGCACACTGGAAGCTTCATTCTCGGCAATGAAAGTGAGCATGTAGTGGCACGGGCATGTGCCCCCCCCCCCCCTTCACTCTTCAAATTCAGGCCATGCTTGACCTCGATAAGTGAGGCAGACAACAGAACAAGACAAGGATAAAGATAAAGGGTAAACAAGGTAAGGTCAAAAAACCAAATTGATGTGTTGCCCTTTCAAAAATCAGGGTCGCAATTATTATTATTTTTTTTAGATTTAAATTGTATCCAATTTAATTGTGAGATAGGCTTTTACGACGGGTATTCATAATAGAAGTTAAAAGTTTAACGGGTTCGCCGTCGGACAAGTCCATTGGAGGTTCTTTTAGAACCAAATTTATATATAGTAGGCCAGTGGCAACCTACGTGTAGAGTTCTTTTCAGAGCCACCATCTCTGTTCGGTGGAAGCGGCAATCCATCTGAACGGCTCTTTTCAGAGCCACCAATTCTTTCACAAGTAGGAAAGGGCACCTACTCTCAAATCATCGGGCAAGGGGCAGCCCAAATGATGATAACAAGAGAAGTGGCAATCTCTATGTTTTGTTTAATATTATAATAATTTGGTCCTGAAGAAGTCAGAGCTAATCCTGACGAAGACTTGACAGATTCAAACTTGTCCGACAGCGAACCCGTTAAACTTTTAACTTATTTTATCAAATTTGTCAAAATATTTACTATTTTCTGCTTGAAATGAAAAAGTTTGCTTGAATAGATTGCTTTTAAACTAGTATCACAATATAAACATTAGTCAAATTGACATTTACCAATTTTGTCTTGTCATGAACTACGGTCTGTCAGTAATATTTGTCAGCAAAAAAAGAAAGTAGGACAAAAAAAAGAAGGAAAATCAACCGACCGACCCAACTTCAAGATTTTTGCACTTGAAGGTAACACAACAAAATAAATGGTGCCTTATGATGAGCAATTACCTCCCCAATCTCCTGGATATAGGCCTCCACGTGTTCCCCGGTGACCAGCCACTGTTCTCCCGCGATTCGTTTCTTTCCCTGGGCATCGACGCATGCATATTTGGCCTCTAAATGGAGCCCTTTATCAGAAGTGAGAATGTATGGTGTCTCTAGGCTTACTACCTGCAATTATAATAATATCAAATAGATGAATTTTATCAAATAGATATATTGAATACTTTAAGTTCAATGGTAGTATATTATATTAGGTGAGCACAACCCTAACCCACAATTTTCGAGAAAAAAAACACCAACTAAATCGCCGGGAACCTGCCGGGATCAATCCAGGGACCATCCGGACTCCGGCCCTCTGTCCCACCCACTAAGTCACGGCCCTCAGCTACTTGTTCGCGCAGTACTGCGCGAACTATATAGGCTCAGTTGACTACGTCATCGAAAACCGGCGGCACAGGCGCTTGGAGATGTACTTAGGATTAGCATTCTTTAGCATTCAGGGGGGGGGGGGGGGGGTGGGGGGTGGGGGTAGGGTTAATATGGGACAGCATTATAGAGAAATAGAGAATGTATTTCAAAGAGCTACACCATGGGACGGTAACCATATGTCTAAAGCAAATATGCTAAGAAAATTCCTTTTTGAATAGCAGCACTCTCTTAACTGTCAGTAAATATACAATAAGGAAACAAAGATATGTTTACAACTGATATTTTTAACTTTCCCAAATGTTATGCCACATGCATATGTACACAACATGTATACATCATCTGACCTGTCACATCAAAATGGACATCCGATGTTGGAGGTCCGAGTCAAATCTGAGTTATTGTTATGACTTATAAGAGCACATTTTAAGCTTTGAAATGACACCATGCTGAAGGTAATTGGACTATGTAATCACAAAAAATAATTTGAAGCATATTTTTTCTATTATAGAAAATTCCTTTTTGAATAGCAGCACTCTCTTAACTGTCAGTAAATATACAATAAGGAAACAAAGATATGTTTACAACTGATATTTTTAACTTTCCCAAATGTTATGCCACATGCATATGTACACATCATGTATACATCATCTGACCTGTCACATCAAAATGGACATCCGATGTTGGAGGTCCGAGTCAAATCTGAGTTATTGTTATGACTTATAAGAGCACATTTTAAGCTTTGAAATGACACCATGCTGAAGGTAATTGGACTATGTAATCACAAAAAATAATTTGAAGCATATTTTTTCTATTATATTTTTCTTCATATTTCACTAAATATATTGGCCTCTATCTCAATACTGTGTTTGCCGACAACATGTCCTTTTTGACATGACTGGTCACATCTGCACATCACATTTATGTCACATGTAGACAACATGCATTATCGCTGTTCTGTCAAAACTTTGTACATCTCCATTCAGCATGCATAAAGTAAATACTTCTAATATATATATAACCTTAGGAGAGACTGCTCTAAACATATGTTCAAGGGCCAAAAACACATCTATTAAATCCTTGTAAGCGCTCTTGCCCCTCAACATGAATAAAGCAACACTGCCTATGCATAAACGTTGGGCAGTTTTACTTTATACATGTTGAAGAGCTGGAAAAATATACAAGGTTTTGACGGAAAAGCAACGACATCACACTTACCTTTTCATAAACACCAGGCAGGTATGCCCCCACCTTCCTGACAAGCCATTCCTCTCCTGCACACCTTGTACTAAAAGAATATGAATATGAGTAAGTATCAAATTAATTGGTGTTACAGACTTGGGCTTAGGTTCTTATTTTCCACCCACACAAATGCTAGTGCAGGTCGTCCCAGAATGATTTATACCAGGAACAGGTACATTTATTTTGTTATGAATCCAGTCAGGGTGCTTTCATAGGAATTTTGAATTAAAAAGATTTGACTTTCTGAGAGAAATTATGGTCCTTTTGTCAAATTGGTAGATTCCAAGTTTAACCAAAATGACCTCTTTTGAAACTCATAAAACCATTGACCAATAGTCATCACAAAGCTTAATTCAAATGATATGCTGGTACTTTGCTGTGTCCTCGTATAATTTTCACTACAAAGTTAATAGATCAACTGTTTGTTGATGTTCTATAAGAAGCAATATTTGAATGGTATGAGGTAATTCTTCAGCTTGATTAATATTAATTAATATTTGTTCAAACATGGTACAAATCATTCTGGGACACCCTGTATTATGTGTACAACAAGGACATCAGATAAATTCCCTAAGTATCTCACTCGGTAACCAATTGTGTTATTATGGTTCCTTTACCCATGTTAAATTTTGGAACTGTCTTCATGAAACATTGTAACATAAACCATTGAAACATAAACTTACATTGTTTTTAAGAAATGTTTGCTCTTTGTTCTGTGATAAATATAACCCATCTTGGTTAATTTTTGATATGTTATACTGAATGACAGATTAATTTTCACAGCAATTAGCTGGTTTTATCATAAAATGAACTGGAAATATTGTTGTAATGCCTTGTGTGCAGCACATGTTATGTCATATGCACATCACATCAGCTAAGTTTACATTATGTCCTAGTCCCTGATGAACTCTTTGCCTGCAAACGTACACCCCATGTGTACCCCATGCAAGTCACATACCCATGGCATGCATGTCACATGCCCTTCACAGGCTTGTCACATGCACTTTGTAATTTGCATGCATGTCACATGTCCTTCGGATGCAAGTTACATTTACACACAATACCAAGCATTATGTTCCCATCCCTTAACACTTTTGGACCGGTGATTTTGACATTTCGCCGGAAATAAATCATCTAAGATTTTGTCAACCGCCGACTATGTGGTTCATTTTCAGGGTTATGAAGGTTAGTTTATGCCCTTGGGGCATAATTATGTCCTTTGCAGTCTTTTAATTGGACCACATAGTGGGAAAAAGACACATCCTTTGATGATTTATAACCGGCGAAATGTCAAATCACCGGTCCAAAAGTGTTAAGGGACTGGGAACATAATGGTATATGTGTTTGTATCCAGTACTTACACTCCATCCTTATCCCGGAACTGCTGAAGTGCTTGCAACTTTACCGCCTCATGTTTTCTGATGATAATCGGATCAACAAAACCTGTAATCTCCTGCAAATAATACACACATGAAGTAATTTTTATACATGTAGGTCAATGAATGCGTAGGTGTTGTTTCGAGAGAAATTAGACAAATCAATGCATGCGCGCTGATGTTATATGTGTGAATGATGGCAAGACCCTGCAGGGGAGTATTATTGTGAGCATATCAACTTTTGCGTAAGTGCATTGATTTTTCTAATTTTTCGAAAAACAAAACATACGCATGTATTGATTTAATATAGGTCAATAAATGTGTATGTCTTGTTTTGAGAGAAATTAGAAAAATCAATGCACGCGCGCTGGTGTTGATGCGAATAATGCCACGACCCCGCAGGGGAGTGGCATTGTGAGCAAATCAACACCAGTGCAAGTGCACTGATTTTCTCATTTCTCAAGAAACAAAACATACGCATGTATTGACCTAATTCATACACGACACTATACACTACTTTTGATCTATTTATTAACAAATAAAACATGTTAACAAGTTTGCTAACACCCGCAGTGACAATCGGTGAACCCTTGCTGCGAGAACAACGAATCAAAACAAAGCGCATGGTGCGTGAATTGTTCGGCGCGCACGCGGAGTGCCGTTAGACACTTTCAATGCACTCCACATATTTTAGTTTCTTGCTTTCTGATTAGTTCGACACTACGAAGAGTGTATGAATCTAATTCATAAATAACATTATATAAATCAAAATTCACAATTTAAGCGTAATTTTGATCGATGCTTTAATTGGTGGTGATTGGTGGTAATTGCTTGAATAGAAACATGCGATCACCACCTTTTTCACTACCTTTTAGTGGTGATCTTGAATAGAAGGTGATTATTTTAGTGGTGATTCTATGCGTCGTGTTATATGCTTACGCACCATGCGTGAACACTTTTTTCTCAGAGCGCCCACACCCGGGTTACTACGATAGGCGTATAGCGTGACGGTTTGCTTGGATACGCTTGCCTTGCGTGTAAGTTTGTGAACTTCCTGCATCATCACCTTTTGCTGTGTCACCTTTTGGTGCTGAATAGAAATACGAATTTAGTGGTTTTGGTGATGATGGGATAGAAACACACTTATATACACATATTAAAAAATACTCAAACAAGAGACACAGTATTCAAACCTCAATGATATATATTTATAATGACATACCACTTCCGCTGTTGGTCTGTATGTGCATGGACCCTCTAATTGCCACATGTCACCCGCAACATGTTTCACATCACCATCCTCAAAATCAATTACAGCTTTGAGACGTATAGCTTGATTCGGTTTGACTACCGGGAGAGGCTTTATGGCACTGGCATAGTCTGAAATAAAGGGGGAAATTGTTACATGTACAAAACATTTAGGTCATTAAAAGGTGTTATGTACAATCACATGCTTGACACATGCACATCACATGCTCGACACATGTACATCACATGCATGACACATGTACATCACTGTATGGTAAATGTACATCACATGCACATCACAAACATCACAAATATATTGCAACATCATGGATTGTATATTCCACTATGCATAAAGTTTGCTACGCAACCCAACTACCACAATCCTATCATCTGGTGATTGCCTATCAGGCATGAAACTCAGAGTAACAAATTCTATTCTGGAAGGGCCATAGTTTGAATTTCTATATTATAAACTCCTCAAAAACAATTATCGCCATTTTGTTAGAATATTTTGTGATTGATTCATATTGTGTTTCAGCTTGAAAAGGTTAACCTCTATTAGAGACCATATTAACAATTTATGATGGACTATAAGGGAGTGTTCATAAATACTTTGGTGGGGAGGGGTTGTTGGTTCTTTTTGCGCAAAGTGCGGACAAATGTGATAATTTTTTTGTATGCAGGAAGCGCAAACAAAAATTGGACTTTTTGTTTGATCCCCCTATTAAGAACCATTTTTTTTGTGATCCCCCTTTTTGGGGACATTATGTTTTCTCCCCCACCCCCACCAAGGTATTTATCAACACTAGCAGAATCTATGACAAACGACCATTTGATAGCTTACTGGATCATACCACAAGATAGACCAGTCAAGCATGCAGTACTAGCAATTGTGGCGATTTGTGTCCTTGAGGAAGGTTAGGTTTAATGCATGGGGACAAAATGTTGCATTGCAAACAGCAAATATAATCAAGTAGAAAACTAAAAATATAATATATTTGACTTCAGACTCATTATATACTTGACCGCATCACATTTGCAGAAAAAGGCATAAACCTTTCCACGCGGCAGGTGTCTTCAGAGGAAATTCCAAAATTTCACAAAATGTTTCAAAAATGGCAAAATCATTGAAATATCATTACCATATTTGGAATCACCATGGGAAATACATTAAAATAAGTACACACATGCCTACTTTTGTTTCAGTAATCCTTGCGATAGACCTTGAAAGTTGGGAAAGATTTCTGAAAAATCTGGGTTGTATATGGTAAAACTAATACTATAGCCGTGTGGAAAATGTTAATTGAAAGCAGTATAGAATAGACTTGTTATAGACAAACAGAGCTTTCCTTACCTTTTATAGATTTCTTCCTGCTATCTGCACCTGATAAAACAAAATTAGAGGAATTGTATTAATCATCAATATTTTATGCTATCAATACCCACACATTATATATCATTTACCACCCCCAACCTGCCCTGTGCCTTTCAATCACACCACCCACCCCTTCATAAATTATAGGTCAATAAATGCGTATGTCTGCACCACATCCCAGCAGGAGTTTTATTGTTCAACATTTGTGTGAGTGGATTGATTTTTTTACCTAAATTTATCATACGTGACATAAAAAATATCAAACCTTTTACACAATTATGCATACTTTTAATATCTTAACACCACAAACACCAAATAAAACCATGTTTATGCAAAGATGTTATGGTATATATATGAGCTTAGTAACACCCACAGTAAAAATTGGCAAACCCGTGCTGCCTGAACATCAAATCAAAACAAAGCGTGTGGTGCGCGCACGTACGGCTATTAGACATTTTCAAAGCACTCTACTTATTTATTGATTGGAAACTATTAACTATAAGAGTGTATGAGTGTCCTTCATTTGCTACTGTCACCAATGCAGGTAGAAGCACTGATATACTGTTAGCATTAAATGCTTGTGAGCATCAAAATTGCACACATTTTGCGAGTGCAGTTGATTCGCGAAATGTTCACGTACACCAATGTTTTGCCTTTTAAACATCAGTCCAGTAGAACGCCACAAGCATCTGGCTGTCCAGCCCCATCTGAGAGGCTATACTGCTGGTTTAGAGGTTCTCTACGTGTTACTGAAACAGGGAACTCTCCAAGACACCTCCCTGTTGGCATGATCTCTGAAGCAATGGGTTTTGTATATCTCACTAAATATCTTGATGAAATACCATTTTGGGGGCTGTATTTGAATTTCAAAACAATTACAACAGATAAATTCAGGAAGGTAGGAGTGCCAAATTTTGCACCAATCAAAGTGGGCATTCGCAAAATGTTCATGCCACGAAAAAGGCTGATGTAAGTGATTCAATACATTTTAATGCCAAGAAATATTCGTGCTTTACAGTACTGTCACGAGATATAAGTGTGTTAGTGTCATAGACCTGACGGGAGTCCTCTTTTGGTCTATACACTAGCGCGTTCGACATTTGATCGGAAGGTCCCGGGTTCAATTCCCGGCTGGTGCTCCGAAATGTTGCTGGTATATCTTGTGAATTATATATGTTTAGGGGGTATGTGACAACATTTTAGTGGCAGCGGTGGCCCTAACACCAGGGCGGGCCTACCCATTGTTGGAGCGTATTTAGTAGTGTATTTAAGTTGTATTTACGGCACAAGGACGTGCCTTGTTTAGGGGGGGGGGGGGGGGGGGGAGTATCGTCACGAGATATATAAGTGTGTTAGTGTCAAAGACCTGACGGGGAAGTCCTCTTTTGGTCTATACACTAGAGCGCTCAACATTTGATCGGAAGGTCCAGGGTTCAATTCCCGGCTGGTGCTCCGAAATGTTGCAGGTATATCTCATGAATTATATATGTTTAGGGGGTATGTGACAGTACACCCACACAAAATTCACTTTTCCATCAAAATTGAGATTTGCATGGGTATCAGAAGAAAGCTCATAAGTTATATTTTCTCTCGTTTTACCCCTGCAACATTTTGGGCCTATTCCTGTAGAAGACACACTAGGGGAAAAAGGTGGAGAATTACCTCCAAGAGTGGAAAGTTTATGTACCATTCAATGGGCAAATTTGAAGTGAACTTAGCTTGTTTTCACTTAACCCCTGGGGTCTACCTGTCTATCTTACAGTGGTTCTGATTGGTTTATTGCAAGATATTCTCATTTGAATAGCCAATTAAAATGCAGCTTGTAAAATTGTTTACTCCAATCTTTATCAGAGATACAATTATTCTAACAATGTCTCTCATTGGTGCAATAAATGATGTATCCATCTTTTTAACCAATCGGACGGTAGTTCTCAGGGGGTTAAAGAGTCGGGGCACAATTTTAATTAATAGAGTGCAATATTGATTATACGCTTTCCTTGAAGTTAATACTCACCGCTACCAGCATTGTTTATGGAATAAAACTTCTCCGCTCCGAGCAGTATTTCTCCCGGATACAGAGGAAAAGGATCCTAAACAAACACAGTATAATGACATGAATAATTTTGCAAAAAAAAAAATTAAAACTGTGTACAAGATAATGAGATGATTTATAGAGAAAACAGCTATAACAGCTCCTTGCAGAGGTATTTCCCTCATATGATCTATGCTAGTTCCCTGCACCCTGGATCCCTGCGCCAGGTACAGGCTTCTCCATTACTTGTGAGCATCGACTCTACCCAACATTACGTTTGTCGCTCTGCTATCACATACGGGAAATAACGATCCAACACAAGTTGTAGTTGAGGTGACACATCGAATAACAAATGCATTGTTGCGCTGACACGGCTACGGCACAATGAGGAGCGCGCTATACCATACTTGTGACGTCTGACGCTGTCGTGGGTACAGCTGACAGTGTATTTTGTGCCAATCGGCGAATTTGTATGAAGCTGGCATTTACCAAATTTATTTGTGGATACCAGCGTTGTTTATGGAATAAAACTTCTCCGCTCCGAGCAGTATTTCTCCCGGATACAGAGGAAAAGGATCCTAAACAAACACAGTATAATGACATGAATAATTTTGCACAAAAAAAAATTAAAACTGTGTACAAGATAATGAGATGATTTATAGAGAAAACAGCTATAACAGCTCCTTGCAGAGGTATTTCCCTCATATGATCTATGCTAGTTCCCTGCACCCTGGATCCCTGCGCCAGGTACAGGCTTCTCCATTACTTGTGAGCATCGACTCTACCCAACATTACGTTTGTCGCTCTGCTATCACATACGGGAAATAACGATCCAACACAAGTTGTAGTTGAGGTGACACATCGAATAACAAATGCATTGTTGCGCTGACACGGCTACGGCACAATGAGGAGCGCGCTATACCATACTTGTGACGTCTGACGCTGTCGTGGGTACAGCTGACAGTGTATTTTGTGCCAATCGGCGAATTTGTATGAAGCTGGCATTTACCAAATTTATTTGTGGATAATGTTACGTCAGTTCATGCATATGCATGACTTTCATGCCCGCAAATTAATGTGATGACATAATTTGTGCGTACCTGCATCTATGGATGAGTTGTGTGGAGCCCATCTATGGATGAGTTGCGTTGAGCCCATTGATGCAGGGAACCAGCATACATACAATGTATGTGACCCACTATTACCTAATAACCTAATTTGATTTAAGTGGGACATGGTCATAATAAGTTCATGAAAATAAATATAAAGAGTTAAAATACATTTTTAGGTATTTAATGTTCATCTACTCGATTGAGTGGTTCGCAAAAGCAAATGGAGGGTGATCGGTTTGTCACGGACTGACATTTTTGAAAACATTCGAGAAAAAGTGCCTATAAAAAGTAACTACTAACATTTACAAAAATGTTTTATGTTTCATGTTGAAGAGTATCATCAACTCTATTGAAATTGATAAAAAATTAGTAGGTGTTGTTTGTTACTGAAAATAAAATGAACAAAACATTTGAGTCACGGACGGACAAGATAGAAATAGGGTTCTTTACTTTTATGTACTCTTTTTCTGTTTCTATCTAAGATATTAGTTACTCCACAATTCTTTTCAGGCTAAACAGTATCTAAGATATATGACTTGATTACCTGATACACAGCTGGTGAAAGCTGACCCTTTTTTTTACAAGAGAGGGCTGACAATTTGTGTCAAGGACGGACAATTTTGGGCGTCACGGACGGACGTAAATGTTCACCGCAAGAATAACTTCAAAATCATTTTTTATTCATACTTTGCATGACATTTTTGTGGAAAAATGACATCATATACTACAAAATAGAGAGCAAATGCATGTTAGGTGGTAATTTATTCAGTCTGTGCAATAAAGTTTTTTTCTCCAACATATCAACATTCAACATACATGTATGGCAAATCCAAGTTACCAACCTCACCATTTGAGTGAACATTTTCTCACAATAAACTTGTATACATATCTTAGTCCATTGTTTTATAGCATTTAAATTCATCTGCCATCCAAGGAAAGAAGAAACACTTCAAGTTGAGTTACTTGTTCATATTTACAAGATTAGTGGATAGCAAAGTACATGCTTTTCATTGTGTGTTTGGGTTTCCTTCTTATAGTAACTAGGACAACATTTATCAAAACACATGTGTGCAAAAAGACAGCTTCAATTTAATCTTCATCTCTTGCATATATAATAAAACACATTTACAGGCTTAAACTTGTAGGTGAGATGTCACAATTTGTTGATCTGAGGCATAGTTCAACTCAATTGAAAAGAAAACCACTTCAATCTATCCAAAACAGGGCTGCTACACATAAAATTGGAAGGAACATGTTACATGTGACACCGTCAAACATACTTGCTTGATCTTATAAAAACTCATACTCAAAAGTCTGAAGATATATCTTTGATCATGTGTCGATAAATATAACCATCGTCTTGTTTCAAACAGAACTCATGTACATCGAATGGAGACAAAGCTTTCAACCATTCAACCACAGTTACCAGCAACTATCCACATGTCTCCTAACTTCAACATTTTCAAGGCAAACTCAAAAGCAACTTTTTCCAAATTAATATTAGTTGATGCTTTATGTTAGATTTTAAAAATATTTCATGTTTTAGTTTACATTGTAATTATAAGATTGTAAATTTTAGATGTACATTGTAGATTAAGATGTGGCCTAAAATCATTTTTTGTTAATTGCTTTGATCATTCTATGCTTAAAGGGGCATTAAGAGATGTGGTGGAGGCAGCGCCCTCAATTACAAAAACAGTATGATAAAAACTGGGATTTGTATATTTTTACAATTGTATTACATGTACAAGTATGAACTTATACCTTTAAGGATTAAGAAAAATCAGCCCTCTTTGTTCAACAAAATGTTGCTTCAAAAATTCTGGTAGAGCCGCAACCAGCATTTTACATGGTTAGGGGTGGTATTCCAACATATTTAAAACTTTGTTTTTATTCAAGTTGTGCTGGTTTTATTTTAGTAGAAACAACAGTAATGGCAATGTTTAATGTTCATCTTGAATTCTGAAGTAAATTAATTTAAAAAAATTAAAAAATCAACATGACATTGTGTCCCTATAATAGCAGTAAGTTAATAGGCGCTAACATCTAAAATTACTTGAAGTCAAATGAAGTAATTTGCTTATTTGTGCATTTGTGAATCCTCAGCAGATCTTCTTTGGTGAATCTGTAGTATAGCTTGCGCTTGTTAACCTTACTGCCTGTACATGCTGAAATAATGCTTGCAAATAAAAGGAGTAGCATGAGATCAGTTAAAAGACACTGTTTAAAATTGCCCCATATAATAAGTATATGTAAAATAAAAGCAAGTAACAGCATTGAAATCAGAGCGTATCATTGGAGATGTTAGCACAAATTTAATTTTAAGCTTTGCACTATCAAAAGTTGCAGGCTTTTTCTTCATGTAACTTTGAAAAACTCAAAACACTGTTGGATGCCTACATGTATCCATTATCACTAACCTTTAATTACACAATTAATCGAACAAAAACTTATCAAAGTAGGGTCAAAATTGTTTAAAAAGTTGTATCACAGCATACAGTCTTTTACACAATTAATTTAACAAAATTTATCAAAGAAGGGTCAACATTATTTTAAAAAGTTGTATCACAGCATACAGTCTATTTATATGATGCAGCAGGTCTATCTTTTGCCATTTATGGTAAGAGGGGCAGGATTCAGCTTGGCATTTGTACTCAGAACTGAATAATGTCCGTCCGTGACCAAATTTGTGTCCGTCCGTGACAACTTTTAATCAATGATTTAAGTTATTTTTTGACGCAATTGTAATAAGTTTCATTTCTACATGAGAAAGGGGGTATATAGGGGAGATAGCTCACTATGTTTTTATTTTTTCTCTCTTTCCTTGAAAAAAGTTGAAAAACTTTAAAACTTTTTTGCGTCACGGACGGACAGCTCTGCATCAAAAAATTATCACAAGGGCAGGGTAATTACTTCCCAGAACTTTTTTTCTAAAATATATTTCTTATTTAATGGATAAATGTGCCATCTATCAATTTTTTAATTAAAAAAATTGAAAATGTTTCATTAACATAAAATATGGCAAGGTCAACTTCTACTAAGAATGTCCGTCCATGACGCATCTTGTTTCTACCCCTTAGGGCAATAATGGACTGTTCCATAAACTTTTCCTCATTTTTTCTTCTTTTCGAATGATGTTTCAGTTAGCCAAGATGTTGTCCAATATTGTGAGGTACATTTCAATATCAATATCAAAAAGTAATTTTTTCACACCAATGTGAACCTTGAACCGATCACCCTCAATGTTTGACAATTTGGTATTTGATGTTTTGAGGAAAAGTGATTGTCAATAATCCATAACTTTGGAATGTGATATAACATTGACTTTGAGAGGGTAGGGGAGAGGAGAGGGTAGGTAAGAGTGGAGGGGATTACGAGGGGAGGGGTGGGGTGGGGTAGGGGAGGTGAGGGAAAGGAGAGGGGAGAAATCTCCTTAGCTTACATACCTGATGAAACCTAACTTCCTGGTAGCCATGATTAAGTTGACATGGTTTCCCTTCTGTGTAATTCCTGAAAATACATACAACACACAACAAAACTACAATCGGTAGATCAAAAATGTAAAATGAATAAATTGGCATGTCACAAAATGCAGTAATCCCAAGGGGGAGGGGGTCAGGGGGGGTATCTGTAGAAAAGGTGTTTTGTTGATACGGGTCACATTTCCACCGCCTTCTATGACAATTTGGTTGATTTTATAAATAGGGTAGTTTTTGGGAGGTTTTTATCTTTAGAAAGTAAATGTAAAGACTCGTACCGAGATAAGCTCGCACATTGAGTGCCCATCTCTCTTTCCTTAGTGTTTGGGCAAGACTCCTCCATGTAATTTTGCCTGTGGGGGGTTCGGCACTCCTTCCGCACATGCTGGTACCAGTTTATACACCTGGGTAAAAAGCACGGTAAAGTGCCTTGCCCAAGGACACAACACACTGGCCGCAACGGGCTCGAACCCACAACCTTTGTATTATACTAGACTGGAGATTGGGGAACCACAGGCTACAAGCATGTGTAGCATAGTATTTTGTAGCATTTAGTACCGAGTTAGGGTTAAGTCCATTTAAGAAGAATCTTAGCTTTTATTAAATAGGGCCCTGTCAGTGGCAGCACTAGGATCCATTTGGGGGGGGGGGGGATCAGGGTGTGGCAAGACCAAAATTTGGAGAAAGAAATGCCTGTGACTTTTATTGTAATTGGCATTTATTGTAAAAATTGCCATTAAAATTCAACATATTTTATTTGTTTGGGGAAAAATGGAGTGGGGCTTGACCTGACTGGGGAGGCAAAGGTTGTGACTCGGAGTCATTCCCCCCCCCCCCCCCCACACACACACACACGAAGTGCTGGCACTAGGCCCTGCTGTCATATAGTTACACTTACTTGACAGGGTCCTTGATAATGCAGTAATGTCCTGGCGGTATTATAATGCTTGGTAATGGTCCGGCCGTTAATCGTTCATTGTTCATCAACGTTGTTCTCTTGGGTCCAACTTCAAGCCGAGTAATATTGGAGCTCTTATGGATGAAAATCATAATCAATTGAATTAATCATACAAGCTGAATATATCTTAAACAATAGCTTTTGATCAGCCTGTTGGTTTCCACAGCACTAATAGCAGTGTGGTTTCTCAAATTAACAATTTGCTACTGTACTTAAGGTGGCTATCATCTACGGTGACCAGCAATGATTTGTTCAAAATAGCAGAGGATGTGTATATTGATAAGAAAAGATGATATGCCAAGTTTGAATTTTTTCCAAAAAGCCATTTTTTGATTTTTGTTATTTTAAATAACTAACGACTCTCGAATTGGAGCGCCTAGGTCCTAGGATTTGATGTGTTTTGACTACGCAATCAAGTTATAATAGCACCAGACTCGGGTTAAGTCAATTCCAGTCTTCTACAAAAGTGACTCGTGTCAAGTCAAGTCTTCTGGACTCAAGTCAAGTCAAGTATTCTGCAACAGCGACTCAAGTCAAGTCAAGTATTCTGCAACAGCGACTCAAATCAAGTCAAGTCTTCTGCAACAGTGACTCAAGTCAAGTCAAGTCTTCTGCAACAGTGACTCAAGTCAAGTCAAGTCTTTTGCAACAATGACTCAAGTCAAGTCAAGTCTTCTGCAACAGTGACTCGAGTCAAGCCAAGTCTTCTGCAACAGTGACTCGGGTCAAGTCAAATCTTCTGCAAAAGTGACTTGAGTCAAGTCAGGTCAGCTGTTTGAACATTTTAAAAACCAAGTCACAAGTCAAATAATTTGTTTGAAGTGACTCACAAGTCATGTCAAGTCATCAAAAATAGTGTCTGAAGTCCAAGTCAAGTCATTTTCTTGAGTCGTTACAGCACTGCCTCACTGTAATTGAAACCTCACGGATCAGGCCATTATCTCTCATTATTTGTTAATTGTGATATAAACAGGCCTTGAAATAGCACCAATCCACCTGCTCATAGCGGGTAACTTTTGCATTGGGCGCGTGAAGATACAAAAGTATGTATACCCACCCAACTGGCAGACTAAGTGGCAGTTAAACTGATTGTGAAATTTTTGTCGGGCAGGTATTTTTGTGAGTTACTCGCCTGACCAGGCGCCCGACTGGCTTGTTGAAAAAAATCAGAAATTCCAACGCTGGATATAAAGTTAAACTTTGATGCTCAATATGAGGTATTACTTATTTATGGGCCTTCCAAACAGAACAATACGCGGTGCCACGTTTTTGTAGCACGCATTGCATTGTGGGATCGGCTGAAATCAATTTCGGAACGGCTATACTTCCAGTGCTATCTGAATACGTGTACGATACTATAACGTCGACCTACTTTGTACGAAACTGCGATATATAATTGTTTACCTTACGAACTGTTTCCTTTCCTGAAAGTTTATTTACTTACAAGATACTTTTGCATCCCGAAATTTCTATTTTTCGTTGTTATCAGTTCGTTATTTGAGATTTTCAGCGCTAGTAAATGCAGGGCGTACACATTTTCTTACGTGTTGGACTGCCGAATTTGGAAAAACAATGTCAGTATCGTGGATTTATTGTTCTCTTCCCGCATGGAAACAGCTTAAAATCAGTTTCACAGTACTACAAATTCAAAACATTTCTTTTTTTCATTTCAAGAACTTTGTAATAAACAGCTGATCGCACTTTATGGGACATTCCCTGCAACCGGAAGTTTAGCCATTCCGAAATTGATTTTAGTGCTAAAAAACCTGGAACCGCGTATTGAATATTATGAACCAAAAAGTTCCAGGAAGTGAACAAATTAAAAACATATTGTGTGGCGCATGAGTGTCTGAATAGGCGATGTAGCTAATGTGAGACCTTGGGGAGAGATTCCTCCAACATGTATTATCCCACATCTGACACCTTAGTATAGCTTTAATATGACTTGATAAAATGAGATATAACTATGACATTTTATTATAGTAGTTGATGGTTCAGTAATTACACATTGACGATCTCGGTCAATGAGTTCCAAACTGTCAAACTGCTTGCAGCGGGGCAAATGAATTGAGAAGAGCGTACCAGCAAATGTTACAGAGTGAATCATATCGTCGCTGTTCTGACATACCGGCACATCACAACAGAAATAAGTAAAGAGATGTGCCGGTATGTCAGAACAGCGACGATATGCATGAGGCTTGCGTATACCAAAATAACGCCTACTTGTACGCTAGGATTACTTTAGAGCGCAGGGCCTTAATAAGCCTTAAAAGTTAAAGGGGCATTGAGAGATACGTATGTATGGGAGTGCGCCCTCAATTAACCTGGAAATCAGTTTTTTTGCATCAAAGTAATACTTAGGCATACTAACTACCATCTGAAACAGTTGACCAACATTCGCCGTTTATCATATAAAATTTCATGATTTTCTTAATTTCTATATGATCATATCGAAACTAAGGTGCTGAATTCGGAAGTTATGCTATCTTTTACACACGGACTTTCGCGGCAAATCTCAACCAGGAAGTGCCGTTATTTGCTTATTGGCATGAAGGCGATGTCGGAATTGTATGACATTTTGGATTTGGGCTATGTTGATGATTATCTTTAAGTTATTTGCTCATTTCGTATATCGATACATCTCTCAATGCCCCTTTAAACCAAGGCATACTTGAACATGATATCTGAAAGCAAAAGTTTGACAAAATTTATTCAGAAAAGTTGAAAATATCTGACGCCGACTCTCAGATGCATTTATTTCATAGCACTCAGCGGAGCTTTAATCAAAACAAATAATTATCGATCATAGCGTATTCATCAGCGTTCCATGTGCCTGGTCCGACATGACGGCTGCCAGCTAGTATTAAGTAAGTTACATACAGCAAGGCTGAGTTATTGGAATGGAAGTACGTCATCAAACTGCGTTTAATATTCAGATGCATGCAAATGCAGACATGAACGCTATTTATAGTATTTTATTTACATGATCAACAATTAAAATTATTTATTTGTTTTAAAATAATTATAATATTATAGGCCTATTAATTTAATAGTCTCCAAGTTAGGCTATAAAACTTACCAGATTTAATATAAAGACAAACTCATTGGGCCCTATGTTCACTAGGTCAGTCATATTGATTGTTGTTGTAGCTTATCAACCAGCCTGAGTGACTGATACTGAAAGAAAAATTAAGGGTTCAGAATTCGGTACCCTGTGACTGTCCCTGTGTGGCCAAGTAAAATAAGCTTACAAATAATGTTGTACAAAGAAAGCTCACAACTGTGTCACTCAGTCTCACTGCTTGACCCTGATACGATATTAAATTAATATCATTGTAATTGCAATCATGTCAATAGTACAAACAGGAAAGATTATTTCACCGTAAATTAGTCGATGAACTGTTATGTGTAAACACGGAAGTAATAGTTTAGTGACGCTTATCCAGGCATTGGATACCGACGTAAAAATGTAGCTAAACAGAGCTAAAACAGATGTGCACATTTTAAATAAAAATTCCTTTAAAAAGGAATGGGCGCTCAAATAAACTTGCTTCATTTGATTAATTACAAATAATTAAATAGATAAATCTAAATAGGATTTTTGATTAATTACAAATATATTAAATATTGATAAATCTAGATAGGATTGTAAGATAGATTATTATATAATAATTTGGTCCTGAAGAAGTCAGAGCTAATCCTGACGAAAGTGTAACAAC
>CM069448.1:52589070-52613056 GCA_035610835.1 Ophiura sarsii
GGCACCGGTGACGATCGCCTTACACCCCCACCCCCACCCCCGCTAACATTGCCTCTAAGTCTGATGTGCGTATGTACTGTCCGCCGCCAATTTATTCCCCGTTCACCGCCAGTGCCCCCCACCCCCCCCCCCCCCCCCCCCACGAATTTGAATTTTGAATTCCACCCCTCCCCCGTATTTAAAGTTCTGCTTACTTCCACCCCTCCCCCACCGTAATCCAAGTTCTGCTTACTTCCATACCCCTCCCGTAATTAAAGTTTTCGCACGGTCACAACATTTTAGTAACCGGCCCTGAGAGGCCCAAAACCAAGCGGCCCATGTGGCGATCGCCACAACGCCACAGTGGCCAGTCCGCCCCTGCACCGAATGACTCAGAGTATGGTGAAGTGGTATTGGAATGATTGTTTTAATCAAGTTTTGCTGTGTTTTTGCTAGTAGAAACAACAGTAATGGCCATTTTTAATGTTCATCTTGAATTCTGAAGTAATTTTTTAAACATTTAAAATTTTCATCACCACTTTAATAATGTGCCTTTAATCATATTATTACTAACGAAAGTTTAGAAGAGAACTCAGCAGTTTGGAATTGAAGACTCCAACTTTCCTGTTATATTGTACCCACGTACCAAACTACCAAGACCAACCCACTGCATGCACTGATCTCTACATAGTAATTCATAATTAAACCAGTCAGTACAGATGAGTAATGTTGATATTGAACAGCGGCCCTGGTGTAAGGTACAACTGTAATCGCCCCAAACTCACCCCCACCTCTCAATGCCCTGTACAATGTACATGCAATGCTAGCTTTGCTCTTATAATACATCTATGCAGGCAGCATTATATAGCTGAGATACTGTACACATTCATATCGAGAATGCAACCGAGCGTGACTATCTCCATCCTTATAATAACGAGCGTGATATTCAGCCCGTTTCTAGTTCGTAAACGCCGATAGCACTCGTACACTACAACTTCACATTTCAATGTTACGTAAATGTTAGTAAGAGACCATCAGTAAACATGGCAGCCTCCATCTATAATATCTAGAAATACCAAATTGTGTAAGATTTCGCAAACTGATGACAATACAGGGCTCCCGCCGTAGCGGGCGCCCAAAAAGGCAACAGCACCATTTAATGATGATCACCGGAATGTATAGACTTGCAGCAAGTCCGTAGGACACAAACAACGACGGTTTTATGGGCGGCCAAATACGCCAAAAGTGTACAAAATGTGAAAGGTAGTGTAGAAATGCAAAAGGTAGTGTATAAAATGTAAAAGGTAGTGTAGTATGTAAAAGGTAGAAAATGTGAAAGGTAGTGTATCAAACGTAAAAGGTAGAAAATGTGAAAGGTAGTGTAGAAATGTAAAAGGTACTTTAGAAAAAGCGATCGGTATACTATTGGAATTCTGGATTGGCTGTGTATGTGCTATTATCATGATTATAGCATGTGCAAATTTCCAGATATGTGCGCTTTGGTTGAGAGCTACAAATGCCACATGGTACTTATTCTCCGCAATGTATGTATTCTTCGCAAGGGGTACAAATTCGTTGCGAGGTACAAATTGAAATAGGTAGAAAAATTGAATTACGTGAGTAGTAGGCCTACGGATAGAATTATATATACGACAGGAATTGGTCGTTTAAGTTTGGAATTGTATTCGTTAATAAGGAGTGTCATCAGGGTTACATCAGGGGGTTGGCACTTCGCTTGCCGAACGGTGCACATTTAACCAGGCTGGACCAACACTGTTGATGGCGCTGCGCTGTGTACGCATAGCTTACGGGGTGTTTCCGTAACCTGACATACTTTATCTGACACACCCCCTTGAACACCCCTTGAATACCCCTTGAACACCCCCTTGAACACCCCCTTGAACACCCCATGAACACCCCATTGAACACTCCCTTGAACACTCCCTTGAACACTCCCTTGAACACCCCTTGAACACCCCTTGAACACTTCTTTAACAACCCTTGAACACTTTCTTGAACATCCCCTTGAACACCCCCTTGAACATCCCTTGAACACCCCTTGAACACCCCCTTGAACACCCCCTTGAACACCCCCTCTACAACCCCCTTGAACACCCCCTTGAACGCTTTAAAAAATTGTGTCAGATAAAAGTGTGTCAGTGTGTCAGATATAGTGTGTCAGGTTACGGAAATACCCGTAAGCTATGCGTACACAGCGCCATCAACAGTGTCGGTCCATCCTGGTTAAAATGTGCACCGTTTGGCAAGCGAAGCGCGCCAAGCACCAAGACGAATCTTGCCTAGTTTAAAAAAAATGATAGATTTGCGTAGATTGATGCGCTTTACTTCGTAAAATAGTCCCGGTTGTAAACCAGGCAAGATTATTCTTCCTGCAAGTGCCAACCTCTGATGTAACCCTGATGACACTCCTAAACGAATACAAACTTATACGATCAATTCCTGTCGTATATATAATTCTATCCGTACTTCTCACGTATTTCAATTTTTCTACCTATTTCAATTTGTACCTCGCGACGAATTTGTACATACCTTTTACATTTGGTACCCTTTTGGCGTATTTGGCCGCCCTTATGGGCGGCCAATTACGCCAGAAGGGTACAAAATGTAAAAGGTAGTGTAGAAATGTAAAAGGAAGTGTTAAAATGTGAAAGGTAGTGTTGAAATGTGATACACTACCTTTAGTACCTTTTACATTTGCTACACTACCTTTTACATTTCTACTCTACCTTTTACATTTCTACTCTACCTTTAAATGTCTACATACCTATCGTATTTGTCTACCTTTCACATTTTCTACACTACTTCATATTTCCTACACTACCTTTCGCAATTAAACTACCTTTGCATTTCTAGACCACCTTTTACATTTCAACACTACCTTTCACATTTTATAACACTACCTTTTGCATTTCTACACTACCTTTCACATTTTATACCACTCACCTTATGGTCATGTTTTTTATACTGGGTTCAATTTGTGTTACATGTCCCTTTTTCCATAAATTAGGTTCCTTTTTCAGTTTATGCATTATATCTGAAAAAGTTTACATTTAAAGTTGGTAAAAGTATACATATTCTGAAAGCATATACTGTAGCGGATGCAAATAGCATACAATCAAGTTGATTATACAGGGTGGTCCGAAATTGTACAGGGTGTAACAAGCAAAATCTTCTTAAAAAAGAAGGGTTACAATAATTACTTCCACTATGTATATGAAGTGATGAGAGAAAAGTTCAGTACAGATTTAAATTAGTTTAATAAAATACCCATCCAGACATATGCAAATTAAATTTCATTACGAATCTGAAATTCTACATACAGGGTGTCTACAAATTTGTTTATTTAGTTCCAGAAAAATGCTTCTATTACTACATACATACAAAGACTAGTATTTTAACAAAATTCAAGTAGATTTCAAATAAAAATGCATCAATTACATGTACATGAACATTGATTGATTTTAAAAGTCACCCTTTTCTAACATATAGGGTGTTTAAAACATTAATTTATAGGTATACATGATTATCCACAACTCATTAAATTGAATGAATTTATATTTGCATCTGAAACATGATTTTACATTCCAATTTGATGTGGCAAATGCTTAAAGTGGTATGAGTTTCAAATAATGTTCAATAAAAAGGGGCCCTTTAACTACAGGGTGACTCAAATTTTCCCAAATGGCACATGTTTAGTGGCATACAATTAATTGCGTTCATTCTTCTTGTACCTTCATGATGTGCAAAGCACATTCAAATGAACAAATTAGGTTAGTTTCCATAATGTTTGAACCCAGTATTCAAATTTCAAGAGTCTGATTTAAGTTTGAAATATAATTGTTTTCGTTTTAAGTTGTATTCAACATATAGGGTGATCCAATGTTGATTGGCAAACTGCTTATACTGGTCATCCTATACTAGGTCAGGTCAGTTGCATTCCTAAGAATTTAATAATTCTCCTGAGTTTACAAGCTTGATGAAAACCAGCAGTTTTTTACTTATTTGGTAACACAGTTAAAAACAAGTAATAACACCACACTTAAACGCATTTAACAAAATGTGCTAATTAACATCCAGACAATACAGAATACATGAGGTTAATTACATATCTTCTTTTAATTTTTAATTAAATAGTTAAATTTATTTATTCAAAAGGGTACCTCAACCTTTCTATATTTTTAAAATGGACAGTTTGGTGCAGGCAAATGTTTGCATACATTTGCAAACTGCGACCAACTTACGTTTCTTAACATTTTTTTGAGCTTCTTATTTAATGCTAATTAATGATTCCTTAATTAACTAATTATATTTTTAATTCAAATATACTTCAATAATGTTATGTTTTCAATATAGAATTGTACCAAGAGTGAAACCAGTGCATTTTATGTTTGCCCAATGTATATTGCACCATACTTGTTCAACTATGCACTCCTCCTCCTCCACATACTCCTCCTCCACATACTCCTCCACCCCTGACTAATTAGGTTTAACGAACTATTGTAATTAACAGAACCATGGTAGTTTATATTTTTCTTTTTAAAATAAAGGCCAAATACTTTCTCATCAAAATAAGACCAAATTTAAGTATGTGTGATAAAGAATAGCCAAAATATATGCATGCAAAGTAATAATATGTAGTGCAAATGTAACAGATCCACCTTTTTTGGGTACCCAGTATAAAAAACATGACCTTATGCATTTTTACACTACCTAACACATTTTATACCCTTTTGGCGTATTTGGCCGCCCATACGGTATGGTGTAAAAGTGAGAGAATGGTGTTAGTTAAGTTTGTATATTGGTTATGGAGCCATGACCGTTCAACGGTATGAAATAAAATCATTGTGTTTTAATTATTATGTTATAGAAACACTGGGTCATAACATAGACAAATTTTAAAGTATCAAATTCCAATTTTTACAGTATTTTCCGCATTATTTTCATAAATCCTTTTAAGTTTTCATGAGTGATGATTGAATTCATTCAAAACTATCTAATGGTAACACTAAATTATTTTCAACAAGTTTATTTATCAGTGTTTCTAGTATAATGGTACATTTCAATGAAAAATGATTACGGGTATGACATTCAAAATGGCCTAAACTGGAAAAGATACGTGGGTTGTGTTAAAATCCATTTAAATAAAAAGTGGTTCAGGTGTTAGTTTGTATGTTGGTTATAAAGAGGAGCCATGGCTGTTCACAGGTGTGAAATTGTGTTTCAATTATTATGTTATAGAAACACTGGGTCATAACATAGAGACTCATTTCTGAGTATCAAATTCAAATGTTCACACTATCTTCTGCATTTTTGTCAAAAACCCTTTTTAAGTTTTCATGAATGATGATTGAATTCATTCAAAACTATCCAATGGTAACACTAAATTGTTTTCAACAAGTTTATTTATCAGTGTTTCTATAGTCTAATGGTATTTTCAATTAAAAATAATTATGTGTATGACATTCAAAATGGCCAAACTGGAAAAGATATGTGGGTTGTGTTAAAATCCATTTAAATAAAAAGTCAAATTTACAAACAAAAATATAAGTCAATGTGTTTTGATTATTACAATTACAGTGTTCTAGATTAAAGGGGTACTTGCCATACTAAATAAACTAATTCAGACCGTTCTGCATCTAATATTTTACACTGTTAAGGTCAGTGTCAAAAACTACGATAGGAAGGAATGGTGAGTTTTGAGTGAATTTCATATCTGCGAGGCTTTAATTCAGGATCAGGAATTGCATGAAATCCTAACAGCTGTTTACGAAGATATTGATCAACCACCAGCACCCATTGATGTTTAAAGACATAGATCTATGCTTGTTGGCAAAGAAAAACAGGTTGAAGCGTAAACAACTTAAAGACATTTGTGATCAGTTTAACATAGATGTTATTGGTCCAAAGATGCAAGTAGTTAGGAATGGCAAAACAATTAATTCAAAAACGTTCATCTGCAAATCGGAGAAAATTGGGAAATTATAAGTTTCTTTTATGATTTTTTTTCTTTAATTAAGTAGAAACTTAATTCTATGGGCCTTATCTAGAAATGCTTAAATAGGAGCATATGCCCCAAACAACATTAACATTGTTGGAGTGTTTATATTATACACAAGCTAGAACACAATGGTTTTATTCTTGCTTACATGGGGCCAAGGGGTGTTAGTTGTGATTGCAATATAAATTTATTTTGAAACCGCTGTCCAACTGAAAAACTGAACATCAAAATAAAATCATATTTTTGGTGAAAAATACCTCGTAAATTGGAATAACTATCATAATTTTCTCTAAGAATAGAAACACTGATGCTTAGTTCATACTGTATTTATAAAGAGGACTCTATTAATAACTTATCATTGGCAAATCAGTTTGAAAACTTTAACTTGTAAGCAATGGCAATGCCATTTATCAAATAACATGTATTTTGAAGTAAGGAAAAAAAGGTGAAATTACGCAATTTTTGTGATAAGTTTTTTTCTAAAATTAGAAACACTGTGATTTTTTTAGCGCACTGGAAGAATAAGTTTATCATAGGGATGCCACGTACCCAATATGAGTGAATTTTGCCGACCCCTTATTCCGCCAAACGTCTGGTGCTTATCTTTATTGACACTGAAGTTATTTCTAGTGATCTATGTGTTTTTGAATGATGATAAATAGTAGGCCAGGAGCACTGAGAGGGGTCCTTTGGGTTAGTCACTCATGTCAAAAGACGCTTTAAAGCTAGTGGATTAAATGAAACTGCATGTCGGGCGTAATTGTCGGGTCATATTATATGCGTTTCAGCCATCTGAATGTTAGGCCTACTCGCCTATATGATTTAAAATGCAAGTAATATTGTGAAATGATAGCTTGTGAAATCGATAATAATGCTAAATTTTCAACTGCAGGGTAAACAATGCAATTAAGAGGACCTTTATAGACTTTTCAGTAATCTAGTAAAAGGCCCTCGGGGAGAAATTTTCTTTAAAAAGCGCGTACACGCGCACCTTTGCACCGTTAGAACATGCAATTTTGAAATTTCACGTTGACCATGTTTCTTGTGGAGGCCGTATCTTCAAAATGGAAGTATGAAATGCATGGGATTTAGCTCAGAATTTCACTGGCAACAATCTGAAATATGTCTCGTTTGCTGTAGACCAAAATATGTGCTCTTAAAGGGTATACACCACCAATGCATTATGGGATAGCACGTCCGGCAAAAGTTTATCACAGCAATAATTCCTTTTTGCGGTACAAATTGCGAGATTTTGATAGACTTTTTTCAATTCTTTTGATTTCTTTTGGGTATTATACATTTTTATGAACGTGCAGAGTAATCGCACTAGTTTGAACATTTTAAAGTTGTAAACGACCGAAATCGGCGTAGGTCCGTCCGTGAGTTATGGGGCGTAAAATAAATGGCCGAAATCGCTACATCAAATTCATCGCAAAATATTGAAAAATCTAGTCTGACATCAAGCGGTATTGATATGTTTTGCGGACAACCCTTGGAATAATCTCTGTAAATGTCATGTAAGGAAGTATGGGATAACTCAAGTTAGAGCCGATTGTATGACCCCTACTTTGCACGTAGCGTCTATAATGGGGGGGGGGGGGGGGGGGGTCTTGGTGGTGTATCCCTTAACTCAAATCCCGGGTTTTCCGCCACTCGCGGGTTCTGGACGCTATCCGGACGCGAATTTATTAACCGTACACACTCACTGTATAAAATGTATTGCTGTTCAATGTACATGTGCAATGCGCTTTACTCCGTCAAGGTATCAAACGGTTGTTTACGGTAACGAACATCGCCGCGGTCACCGCATTCATTTTTCTTTCAATATTTGAAAAGATTATGAAATATCTAGCTTCTCTTGCATTATTTTTCAATGCACAAGTCACCACTGCAATGATATATTTTGACACCACTAGGAGCTATTAAAGGCATATTATGTGATCTTTTCCAGAGAGCGCTCTCTATTCATTATTTTTTTTAGAAAGTAGATTTTCTTGCCGATTTACATTTCTGATCATAAATCATACATACATTCCAAGTTACAGAGCGATACGATTCCTAATTACCTCAAAATCATGGTTTTAGAGTGAATTTAGAGTGAAAATAATAAACTATCCTACAGTTTATTTTCACTCTAAAATCATGATTTTGAAGTAATTAAGAATCGTATCGCCCTGTAACTTGGAATGTATGTACGATTTATGATCAGAAATGTAAATCTGCAAGAAAATCTTCTTTCAATTTTTGTTTCGATGTTGAGGGCGTTCCCTGGAAAGATCACATAATATACCTTTAACAAGAATTTAAGGGGAAAATCTCGGACACCGCGAGTTACATCTTGATGTCAATTTTTCAAACGATTGTTGACAGAAATATTCTTGGAATAATTGGAAAAGTTTTTTTCCCAAAGTAGTACAATACACTTCTGCTTAATATTTAGTACGTAAAATTATTTCATAATTCATTTTAGTTTTGGAAGTCACTTTTGACCAACCGTGTATTTCCATGTCACAAATTACCTTATATAAAATGGGTGGGACACCGCTACCTTTGATAACAAAAATAAACTATTTTTTGGTCAGAATTCATTCTATTTGGTCTAATTTTAAAGCTGAACTTGGTATCTTCAATTAAAAATGTTAATTTAATTTTTATGTATCCTATCGGATGTGTCTAGGGACAACCTGAGTCCTAGTTGTCCATTATTGCCAAATATAAGCTGTTGACCAACTTCATGTTCACTCTTTATTTTTATTCCACATCTGTATAATGATATAACCTGGTGTTCGTGTGTAAAATCGGAGAAAGGTGCTCAAACTGACAATAGCGTTAATAGCGCTTATAATAGCAAGGGTTCTAATAGCGCAATTATGTTATTCAAAGACATTCATAATAGCCAAAAACGCACTGCTAATATGAGAATCTGCTATTTGCGCAATTTATACCAAGGGTAGGCCTGTGATTTTTATTCAGTTTTGTCATTAAAATGAATTTAGATTGCTTCTAGCGCAATTATGCGTTATGAAAAGGGGCTTTAAGGTAAGGTTACGAGTTTTCCGCGTTGCGGAATTGAGGTTAAACGCGGAAAACGACATTTTGATGAAAAGAAGAAAAAAATGCACAAAAAACGTCCAAAACACAAAATTTATAAATAGTCTTGAATAAAACAATATAAATATTAAAATACGATACGTAATAAAACAAAACAAGCAATATTAAGTAATAATAAGGTAAGCCTAAAAATCTAAAATGATGTGTTTTTCTGTAAAGTGTGTTTATTTTGGTTTTATAGATCGTAAATGTTAAGCTTTCTTGGGGAAAATTACATCACAGAAAAATGCAAATCTTACAATGCGGAAAAACGCGGAATTCGACAGTTACAAAGCAGAAAATTCGTGACCTTACTTTAAGGTCTCAAGCTATTGAGGTTCTTCGTCAGAGCACACCATGGTCGCTATTAGCGCAATTATGCGTTTATGAAAAAGGGCTTCAGGTCTCGAGCTATTTAGTTTTTTCGTTAGCGCAATTTTGCGTTTATCAAAAAATATTCTGTTTAGTGTCGAATGCATGCAAAGATTGCTACTTGCGCAATTATGCGTTTATGAAAAAGGGCTTTAGAGTCTCGAGCTATTGAGTTTTTTTCGTTAGCACACCATGCTCGCTATTAGCACAATTATGCGTTTATCAAAAAAATATTTAGTTTAGTCTTTCAAATGCATGCAAAGGGTGCTACTAGCGCAATTATGCGTTTATGAAAAAGGGCTTTAAGGTTTCAAGCTATTTAGTTTCTTCGTTAGCACACCATGCTCGCTATTAGCGCAATTATGCGTTTATCAATAAATATGTTGGTTTTTTATTTCGAATGTATGTGAAGAATGATACTAGCGCAATTATGCGTTTATGAAAAAATATTCAGTTTAGTCTTTCAAGTGCATGCAAAGGGTGCTACTAGCGCAATTATGCGTTTATGAAAAAGGGCTTTAAGGTTTCAAGCTATTCAGTTTCTTCGTTAGCACACCATGCTCGCTATTAGCGCAATTATGCGTTTATGAAAAAGGGCTTTATGGTCTCGAGCTATTGGTTTTTTTTTGTAGTAGCACACCATGCTCGCTATTAGCGCAATTATGCGTTTATCAATAAATATGTTGGTTTTTTATTTCGAATGTATGCGAAGAATGATACTAGCGCAATTATGCGTTTATGAAAAATGGTTTTATGGTAACGTTTATGAAAAACATTTAAGGTCTCGAGTTTCTTTGTAATAATAGCACACCATGGTCGCTATTAGCGCAATAATAAGTTTATCAAGAAATACTTTAGTAGGCCTATCTATCGTGTTTTTCTTTCGTATGCACGCCAAGGTTGTTACTTCTAGACTAATTATGCGCCTATTTCAAAAAGGGCTATAAACTCTCGGGAGCACTTGTGTGTTTTCGAAAGCATTATTGAAGCGCAAATGTGCTTTTATTTGGAAATTCATATTATCTATCATGTTATTTATGTCCAATGAATGCTGCGCTTGCCACTAGCGCCTTTTTGCGTTTATGGAAATGGCTGTTAAGGCAAATTAGCCTGTTTGTTTTGTATTTCACCGATTTGTCTATCATGGTTTTTCGGTGGTGATAGAGCCCTAAGAACCAAGTCTCAAACAAGCCTCCTTCTTTGTAAGTTGCATACAGATTTTTATTGCTGATAAAGGCAATTTTGCCCGAAAAGAGGGCGGAATCAAGAACATCAAAAAGTCCGAGCGCTAAACATGTGTTTTTTTTTGCTTGCCACAACTTATTTTTACTTAAAGCATAATAAACCATTATGGGGACATGACTAGCACGACCCACAGGGGGACCATTTTGATGTATAATTATAATTAGCCGATTAAACAGGAATTATGCTAATTGTAATTGAACCGATTAGACAGGAAATAACGTTTTTTAGACAGGAAAAAACGGTTTTACTGTACATGATGTTCCAACCCATTTAAGTACAACTACCTTTGATTACTGGACTAAATTTCAAAAAGTAAACAAAAAGAAGCCGAATATAATAAATGCTTGCCTTTAAATGAGACGTATTAGTATGTCTTCCGGAGCCCTGCGGGGCTCTATATAAACATGCTCCGCTCAGAGCGGTTACGGACAAGGGCATGAAGGGGGTCCTCTGCACCTTGGACCGCTATCATCGAAATGCGTTATATAAAAGTGGCCAAAAAGAGTCTATTTAATACTTACCATTGAAATGTGACGTATTGGTATGATTTTATTTAGTGTGTCTTCCGGAACAAGACTAATTAGCCGCTTTTAAAGAACAACCCATCATAATACGTATTTGTATATGATTAGTGTGTCTTCCGGAGCCCTGCGGGGCTCTATATAAACATGCTCCGCTCTGGGTGGTTACGCACAAGGGGGTCCTCTGCACCTTGGACCGCTTTTAAAGAGCGGCCCGTCATTGGGCAGCTTTGGGCATTGAATTGCATTATACCCATCATGAAACGTATTAGTTTGATCTGAGACGATTATAACTATTAATTATAATCGTCTCAGGTATGATTTGGACCGCTTTTAAAGAACGGCCCATCATTGGACATTGAAATGCATGATACAAAAGTGGCCAAAAAGAGTCTATTTAATACTTACCTTTGAATGTGACGTATTGGTATGATTTTCATTAGTGTGTCTTCCGGAACATGACTAATCACCTCGGACCGTTTTTAAAGAACAACCCATCATGAGACGTATAAGTATGATTAGTGTGTCTTCCGGAGCCCTGCGGGGCTCTATATAAACATGCTCCTCTCTGGGCGGTTACGCACAAGGGGGTCCTCTGCACCGCTTTTAAAGGGGGTCCTCTGCACCTTGGACCGCTTTTAAAGAAAGGCCCATCATGTGACGTGTTGGTATGATTTTGATTAGTGTGTCTTCCGGAGCAGGACTTATCACCTCGGACCGCTTCTAAAGAACGACCCATCATTGGGCATTAAAATGCATTATCTTTTATTTGACAAAAAGAAGCCGATTATAACCTTTGAATGTGACGTATTGGTATAATTTTATTAATGTGTGTCTTCCGGAACATGACTAATCACCTCGGACCGTTTTTAAAGAACAACCCACCATGAGCCGTATTAGTATGATGTGTGTCTTCCGGAGCCCTGCGGGGCTCTATATAAACATGCTCCGCTCAGGGCGGTTACGCACAAGGGGGTTCTGTGCATCTTGGACCGCTTTTAAAGAAAGGCCCATCAATGTGACGTACGAGTATTGGTATGATTTTGATTAGTGTGTCTTTATGTTTATTTATTTCGCATATACAACATATCAATACATAGTCAGATCAAAAAAATATACAAAACAATAGCATATGCAAGGCGTCGTTGAAAAAAACTCACGAAGAGCTTACACGTGTCAACGACCCCTTTGGAAAGATGGTAATGGATGAGATAATACAAATAAGTAATTATGTTACAAAGATAAATCAATATAATAGGGAGAATATATAAGAAATATTATGAAAGTATAAAGTAAACTTTTTTATTTTTAAACTTGGTTGGTGTGCATACACAGTAAGACATAGAGACAGACAGACATGACAGACACAAAGACAGACAGACAGACACACATACATTGCGCAAGACAGCAAAACAAATATGGACAAACTGGTTGCTCAAGAAACCTAATGATCGAAACCAAAGTGAAACCGAAAAAGAGAAGTGGCTGGAAATAATGAAATAATATCAAAGGAAAAAGTATTATAAACTAGGAACAAAAGTAATGTAAAACAACTCAACAAAAAGTTGTGAACGGACTATAGTACGCTGAGATAAGATGATCTCTGAGCATGCGCTTGAAGACGTTTGTGGAGGTTGAATTTCGTATGGCGGATGGAGTAGCATTCCAAGTAGAGGGTCCTAAATAACGCATTGCCCGTCTGGAGATAAGAGTTGTGTGGTCAATGGGTAGGCGAAAGTTGTTGGTTTGGCAGGTGTTGTGGCTGTGAAGACTACTGATGCGTGAAAAGTAATCATTGAAAACCGGTGGAAGTGCATTTGTTGTGTATTTAAACATGAAAAGTGATGTTTGGAAAGTGTTAATGTCGCTAAAGTGGTTTAGTGTGCGCTCTGTATTTAGCCAAGGAAATGCTTCGAATTGCTCTTTTCTGGAGAATCTTAAGAGAATGAAGACGAGACGAGCCAGAATTTCCCCAGACAATATTACAGTATGATAGGTGAGGCAAAATGAGTGAGTTGTAGAGTGTTTTGAGTGTGTTAATAGGAAGGAAGTGCTTAAGTTGATTTAAAACGCCTACTGGTCGAGCAACCTTGACACGAACGTTGTTGACATGAGCAGTCCAGTTTAGCTTGCTGTCAATTGTGGTACCTAGAAATTTCGTGGTGTCCACTTGGAGAATAGGCTGGTCATCGATGAGAATGTTAATGTTGTAATGTTTGTGTTTGCCGCGTGAAAAGGTCATGAAGTTAGTTTTTTTAATGTTTAAGGACAGTTTATTAGCTTTGAACCAGTTAGATAGTTTAGATAGTTCGTTGTTAGTGATGTTTTGAAGTTCATTGTAATCTGGGTGTGAAAGAAGTAAGTTTGTGTCATCTGCGAAGATGATGTACGAAAGAGCGGTGCTGACGTGCGTAATGTCGTTAATGTAGAGTAGAAAGAGTAGAGGGCCGAGGATGGAACCTTGTGGAACCCCACATGTTAGTTGCTGAAGTGATGATTTTGTGGAGTGGACGTAAACAAATTGATGTCTATCTGTGAGGTAGTGTCTGAACCATTCGAGAGCATTGCCTCGTATACCATAGTGTTCTAATTTAGAGATTAGTATATTGTGATTGATGGTATCGAAAGCTTTGGACAGGTCCAAGAAAATACCTAAGGTGTGGTGCTTTTTGATCAGTGCATCGTTGATTTTGGTTAAGAGATCAATGAGAGCCATATGTGTTGTGTGTTTTGTACGAAAACCATACTGTGAATTTGTAAGAATGTTGTGCTTGTTAATGAAGGATGTGACACGATTGTACATTATTTTTTCGAGAAGCTTTGAGAATGCTGGTAACACAGATATGGGGCGATAGTTAGTGAATTGTGAAGGATCATTGCTTTTGTGAATTGGAATGACCTTGGCTTGTTTGAGTTTAGTAGGAACAAAGCCTGAAGTAATAGAGAGATTAAAGATGTGTGAGAGAGGTTTTGCAGTGATTTGAAGTGTGTGCTTGGCAATACCGGGATCGATGTCGTCTGGTCCAGCGCTCTTGCCATCTTTGAGTAATTTTGTAAGGTCAAGAATTTCTTCTGGTGTCACTGGTGCAAGAAAGATAGAGTTTGAGATGCGATTTTTGAGGCAGTGGGTAGGTGTAATTGTGCTACTAGGAATTTTGTTTAATAGCGAGAGAAGGACCAATACCTGTGAAGAAAGAATTAAATTGGTTATAGATGTCAGCGGGTGTTGAGTATGAGGTGTGTGCGTTGTAAAATGTAGTTGGAAGAGTATTTTTGCGCTTTGTGTTGCGGCCCATGATGTTGTTAAGAATGCTCCACGTCTTTTTGAAATTTTGCTTGTTTTTCTCAAGAATATTGTGATAGTATTTCTTTTTTGAAATGCGTATAACGTGGTTGAGTTTGTTGCGAAATTGTTTGTATTTGTCGTGCTTAGTGTCTGTGTATTTTGTTCTGAGTTGCTTCAGAAGTTTTTTTAGTTTTGATTGATTTGGCTATAGCGCGTGAAATCCATGGTTTGTTGCGTTTCTTGTGTTTGTGACGAGTTGTTTTGTATGGAAATGAATCGTTGTAGAGTTTGGAGTATGTGGAGGCGAAACTGTTGTAAGCATTGTCTGTGTCAGTTTCATTGTATATGCAATCCCAGTCATGTTCTTTGAGTTTAGTGTTAAAAGTGTTTTTGTTCTGCGTGTTGATATTACGACGTGTCTGTGTATTGCGGGTTTTGTGATTGTTAGTGATATCAGTGATGTGAAAAACAGGATAGTGATCACTTATGTCCGTGATCACAATACCATTTAGTGAATTGTTAGGGTGATGGGAGGTGAATATGTTATCGATTAGACTGGCACTAGTGCGGGTGACACGAGTGGGTTTATCAATGGTAGGATAAAAGGTGTTTTGGATGAGAGTTGTTAGGAAGTCATTAGTAAGTGAATGAGTCTGATTGATGAGATTGATGTTGAAGTCACCAAGAACAAAACAGGGTTTTTTCATGCTGTTTAGTTTTGGAAGTATAGTGCTAAGATTGGAGTTGAAACTAGAGATGTCAGTGTCTGGTGGACGATAAACAACGCCAACGGTAATTTTAGTGTTATTGCCGTCTGTTAGATCTACGAAAAGTGACTCCGCTGTGTTGCCTAGTGAAATATCAGTGCGCTCAGTGATTGAAAAGGTGTAGAAATGTATATTGCAACTCCACCTCCTCGCGAGTTTCGAGGATTGTGAATACAGTTGTAGCCATCAAGAGGAGGTAGGGCAGATGAGGTGTTCAGCCACGATTCTGTGATACCAATTACAGAGAAGGAGTGTGTAAGGAGGTCAAGATAATTGGAGATGTGGTCAAAGTTGCGGTTTAAGCTGCGAGCATTAAAATGAATAATTGAAAAACGATCATGGTGATTATTCGGAAGGGACCTGTTAAATTGATCCTCAAGAAAGTAGCTACTCGTAGTCGGAAAATCAATAGTGTCATTTGAAGAGTAAGCATCATCGATGTTTGATTGTGAATCAAAGTCAACGAGGAGAGGATTGAACAACAAGTTGTTGAGATTGAGAAGATTAGCGTCGCAACTAAATGAGAAATCAAGGATGGCCATTTGAAAGTCGTCATCATCAAGATAATGATTGAAAGGGAAAATATCACCTAGGCATTTTGTCTTCCGGAACAGGACTTATCACCTCGGACCGCTTCTAAAGAACGACCCATCATTGGGCATTGAAATGAATTATCTTTTATTACTGGACTAAAGTATATAAAAGTCGACAACAAGAAGCCGATTATAATAAATGTTTGCCTTTCAACAGTATGAGATGTACGTATTGGTATTATTTGGTTAACATGGTTAGTGTGCCTTCCGGAGCCCTGCGGGGCTCTATATAAACATCTTTGGAAATTGAAATGCATTATATAAAAGTGGCCAAAAAGTCTATTTAATAGGCCTACTAGCCTTTAAATGTGACGTATTAATATCGCCCGGTTAACGTTGAAAATGATTTAGAAAACTAGTATTTACAATTGAGTCGGCCTACTCCAACGGTTTTAACATTCGCGATTACGTGTTATTCCAATACGAATTCAATATTTAGGTTTCGCATGGCCTCCGTCGTCTGTCCTCTCTAAAGGATATGAAGGGGGTCCCTCGCGATTACGTGTTATTCCAATACGAATTCAATATTTAGGTTTCGCGTGGCCTCCGTCGTCTGTCCTCTCTAAAGGATGTGAAGGGTCCCTGCACCACGGACCACATATTTAAACATCTTTGTTTAAACATATTCAATGAAAATGCTAATTGTTATTGAACCGATTTAACAGGAAAAACGGTTTGACTGTACAACTGTTCCAACCCAATATAAAAGTGGCCAAAAATAGTTCTAGATAAACGCATAATTGCGCTAATATTATAGCGAGCATGGTGTGCTAACGAAGAAACATAATACATGTAGCTCGAGACCCTTGGGGTCCTTTTTCATAAACGCATAGGCTAATTGCGCTAATAGCATCTGCAGCATGCAATTTGCAACCAGGAGTATGATGTTGCTATGTTGGTACTAATATGCGCTAATTAAAAAACTTATACAAAAGTAGGCTCTTTGCAATTTTCAAAATGTTTTCTAGTTTGCGCTATTTAGCATTATAATAGCATTGATATAAACGAGGAATTTTGAAAAATGCGCGTTTTTGCAAGTCCTTTGCAACAAAAATAACTGTTGCTATTTTGATTCTAATATGCACTAATTTCAAAACTTATACAATAGCACCACTTTGCAATTTTCAGAACGTTTCATATTCGCGCTATTTAGCATCACATAATTAATATAATAGCGCCTACATAAATGACTTGCTACTTTGATGCTAAAATGCGCTAATTTCAAAACTTATACAATAGCACCTCTTTGCAATTTTCAGAATGTTTCATATTCGCGCTATTTTAGCATCATAATAGCGTGTTTACCCCCAAACACTTGCTTGATACAAAGAAGAGGAAAAACGGGGCCCCAGAAATAGCGGATGACTCCAAACCATGAAAGGTCATTTATTTCATACGAGATGTCAATGGACAATGGTGGATGGTACCACACATAAATATTTCACTTTGATGAAAATACATGTGATTTACGAATCTTTAACTAGCAGCGACATAGCCTACCGCATTCACAAACATGACCCTCCGGCATTGCCTGGAAAGCCTAACAATTACCAATATATCAATCACTATGCATTATCAATAAACAATCGTTTAATTAACTTTTACAAACATTGATACTGGAATGAGTTACGATAAAATGACTCGCGGCATGGCCTACGGACAAACTTTGGCTTACGCACCTCCGCAACCGGCATGGCCTGGAGGCGAATTATAATTAATATTCAACGAAAAATGACTCGCGGCATGGCCTACGGACAAACTTTGGCTTACGCACCTCCGCAACCGGCATGGCCTGGAGGCGAATTATAATGGGAATCAGTATACTTTTTGACAATTCTTGTCATTATTGTAATTTTATACTCAACGCGCGACTGAATAACATACCGCAAACATCTCCTGTCATGAGCACAAACGGTGACCTATACTAGGAGAAAGAGCATCAAAATTCAAATATAAATTAATCGATTCCATACACAGGACACAACTTTTGAATGTATATTTTAAATAACATTAACTAAACACACAACTCTGAATTTATGTTAGAATTTGCTTGACATGTCATACTTTGAGAGTAAAACCCATGCCCATACACCGATTAATGTTACAATGCAATCCCATTACACAATCTATGACAAAATTAACAAAATCCTCGAGGGAGAGGTGGGTGGGAAATTTAAATTAATCAGTCTTCACTGTAAGAAACGATGACCTTCCACGATGGAAGATTGGAGACATATGATGAAAAAAGGGGACCAAATAAACACCGCGAAAAATAAAATGAACATATCACTCCGCCAATGACACAACGTGATGGCGCGACAGAAAAAGGGAACAACCAAATAAATGGAATAGCCAGAGAGAAATGGGCGCGACGTGAGCGAGACAGGAGCATAAAACTGGCAACTGTAGGTGGTAAACTCGATTTGTTTAGACTGGGCTAAACCAATCGTTATTACCCCCAAACACTTGCTTGATACAAAGAAGAGGAAAAACGGGGCCCCAGAAATAGCGGATGACTCCAAACCATGAAAGGTCATTTATTTCATACGAGATGTCAATGGACAATGGTGGATGGTACCACACATAAATATTTCACTTTGATGAAAATACATGTGATTTACGAATCTTTAACTAGCAGCGACATATAGCCTACCGCATTCACAAACATGACCCTCCGGCATTGCCTGGAAAGCCTAACAATTACCAATATATCAATCACTATGCATTATCAATAAACAATCGTTTAATTAACTTTTACAAACATTGATACTGGAATGAGTTACGATAAAATGACTCGCGGCATGGCCTACGGACAAACTTTGGCTTACGCACCTCCGCAACCGGCATGGCCTGGAGGCGAATTATAATTAATATTCAACGAAAAATGACTCGCGGCATGGCCTACGGACAAACTTTGGCTTACGCACCTCCGCAACCGGCATGGCCTGGAGGCGAATTATAATGGGAATCAGTATACTTTTTGACAATTCTTGTCATTATTGTAATTTTATACTCAACGCGCGACTGAATAACATACCGCAAACATCTCCTGTCATGAGCACAAACGGTGACCTATACTAGGAGAAAGAGCATCAAAATTCAAATATAAATTAATCGATTCCATACACAGGACACAACTTTTGAATGTATATTTTAAATAACATTAACTAAACACACAACTCTGAATTTATGTTAGAATTTGCTTGACATGTCATACTTTGAGAGTAAAACCCATGCCAAACGAGTTTTTCATGATAATGGGAAACTTGCCAAACCCCGCCCCCCCCCCCCCCCCCCCCCCCCCCCCCCCTCCCAACCTTCCTCCTAACCATACGCGTTTAGTGAAGGATAACCGTGTTCGAGTGGGTGCTCATTGAAAAAACACAGGCCATTTTTCCAATTGGCTGCCAAAATCATTTTGCCCTTCTCGGACAAGTGAGTCGCATCATACAGATACAGGGAGCGGTCGGATGGCCTGATCATTTATCACAAGTGTTTACAGTTTATTCAATGATGTTGTCTTCTTCTCGTATTTGAGGATAATGATAGCATCTCAGTTCTCACAGGATATATCAACAATGATGACTGCTTCATGGCAATGAAATTTCAATCCAATGACAGTTTCAACTTCATCGATTTGGAAGTCGAAAAGCTCTGGTATCGACTGACGTGTCAATTCGTAAAATCCGATAGGCCTACGTTCGAACTGGACGACCAACGGAGCCACAGAGGGGCGGATATAATGTCCGCATGATTTTCACCAGTAGTACAGGCCTTATTCATGAATGATTGATCTACTGTAAAACAGTGAAAAGCTATGAATTTGTCGGTGGTAAGAATGACGTAATAACCGTCAGAAAACTGTAATTTGCAATTATTTTGCAAGTAGCTGAACGCCCAAATAAATTGGAACTTGCAGTTCGGCCATTTCACATGGCCACCGCAATAGACTCATACAGATTGTTCTGGGCTTGGTGCTGACACTCTCGTGTTACAGATGGTCGATCCCGAATAAAGAGAGAGAACATCCTATCCCGCCAAAATGGAGCGGGAAGTGTTGTTGCATAGTCACGAATAGTTTCCACAGTCGTCTTGCGCTCCTTTTCAGTTGTCGGAAGTGTTTCGAAGGTAGGTTATGTTACGTTTCGTTATGTCACGTTGATCATTTGTCCGATGACTTGGTGTCACCACGTCTTTGGTATACATTAGGTAATACGCTGGACAGGACATAATAGTAATAACACATTCGCCAGGTTGTGATATATTCCGAGCCAACTAAGTTAAAACATTTCGCCAATGATGATTCCGGCACGGTTACAACTAAGCAAGTGTTAGTATTACGACGCTCCGATTGCGCCTGGTGAAGGTATTGGAGTTCACAAATTATTACTCGTTACACGCCTTTGAACGGACTAACCAATACACACACGCACTCATCCTGTCTCGCATTGTTGTACCCATCCACCATACGCAACCACAAGCACACACCTGTCATATCTGAAAGAAAATAATGCAAGAAACGGATCAGATTCTTGAACTGGCAATAGAAGTAAATTAAAGGTACCTAATTGTACAATCAAAAACATGTATCAAAGAGACAATAATGACCCGACAATAAAAATTGAATGCGATGGGAGCAAGGTGAAAACCACTCAAACCAATTTAAAGACCCACATTGACTAACACAACCTAGAGGGCCAATAACCATGTTTGAGTACCAATTACCGATCCGTATTTAAACTGCCGGCGACTGGCCGAAGAATCTAATGCATTAACTAAAACTAATATTAAAAGAGTACCAGATTGAACAGTACCAATGAACGAGCACAAACAATTATGATGCAACAAGCAATTGGGAACCAAAATAAATTAGAAGGCGGAGTGTAAACAAACAAACCAATACCCACATATAAAAAACAATACCAATTTAAATTAGACCTTATTCGCAATTTATATAAATACTGATTATTAATAATATAATTATTATACCAGGAGCAGAAACTCAACCCATTTAAAACAAAAAATAATAACAAAAATAAAAGTAACCATGATGGAAAGAGAAGAATAGCAAAGCGTAGCTGAGGGAGGCACGCGACCATTCATAAGAACCATACACTGTGAACGCCCAGCCATGCAGGACTAAAATATCGAACGCGGTCTGGTCATCAATACACAGTAACATGCGACCTATATTGAGACAGGGACATCGATTGTCCCTGATGAAACGACCACACCGTGCCGAGTTAAGTAGCGCTTTTTAAGTGGCAGTAATGTAATGATTTGACAGACGCAAAACGAAAGATGATCGGAGCCTATTGTACATACAGGTTCTAACGACATGCCGATTAAATAAAAGCCGCAAAGACCAAATCAGCTTAAGTTGTACACAATACTATTTATAGCGCCGCCACAACGAATATAGACGTACAATTATTATGAGAAAAGCCAACCAGAATACATGTATATCTACTACTACCCCAATTAAGGCGAGGACTATAATTAATTTAGATGTATGCGGGCAATCAAGGAAACAGAAAACCGATTTAAAGAGCCAATGTGATAGTATAGCCCGGATATGTCAAGCAAGGCCTATAAAAGGGCTACATGTCGTAACCGGGCTACCTTAAGTGAAGTAATAGATTCTCCCTTTTTGGGATCGCAAAAAGTGACACATATCAGAAAAAGTACTCCGCCCACTTCCTTTGTATATTGTTATGTCAATAAAACCAACGGGCGAAAAGTCAATACACCAAATGACCTAAGATAAGGTGCAGTGGTTTCGGAATGTTGTAGATACAGACAGGCAATATTTTTTACTAGTGAGTTTAAAAAACTGAGAAAACCACCCAAAATGGGTTGAAGTTAACACTTTCCACGCGGCAATTAGTTATGACATTAAACAAAACAGATTTTTCAGAAACCTTTCCCAATTTTAAAAGTATACCTCAAGGATAACATAACCAAGACTAGGTATGTTTGTACTTCTTTCAACTAAAATTCTTTCAATGCGTTTCTCATAGTGATTCTAAATAGGGTATTGAAAGTCAATACAATATTTTGTTTTTTAAACATTTTGTGAAATTTCTGAATGTCGTCTGCAGACGCCTGCCGCGTGGAAAGTGTTAGGAAGTGACGTACATGAGGTGGGGTAGGCGGGGTGATGACGTGTGTTCCGGTTTTTAGGATCGATATAGGTGTGATGTGACATGAAATATAAATAAATTCAATTTGAGTAAAGTAGGACTAATTGGAGGATTAAAATTATATTAAAAAACTTTTTTTTTTTTTTTTTTTTTTTTTTTTTAAAGAAAAGATTTGCATATAGGCTGCCCAAAAAAGTTACTTTGAAAAAAGAAAATGTGTAATTAATGATTTTCTTTTCGAGATATGGACGATTATGTAAAATTTTCTCCATAGAGCTGTGTATAAAAGCTCATTTTCTCCACACCACTGTATTTTAATGCAAGATCCTGCGACATTGTCACTTCTCGGACACGTGCCCTAGGCACCAATGATTGTTTTAAACGATTTAAAAAGTTTAACATGTTTTTTTTATCGAAATGGCAGAAATATAAGGCTTTCATTTTCGCTTTTTTTAAATATCAAAAATACAATTTTAAAAGAATTACAAGCCAATGAGAAGAAAAAAAAGATTTTGAATTCAAGTTTTTGAATTTTGAATTTTGAATTCCACCCATCCTGGTAATTAAAGATATGCTTACTTCCATCCCCCCTGTAATTTAAGTTCTGTTTACTTCCACACCACCCCTCTCCCCCCCCCCCCACACCACCCCTCTCTCCTCCCGTAATTCAAGTTCTGATTAATTCCACCCCCCCCCCCCCCACCCGCTCTATTCGCCGCCGCTGACATAATTCAAGTCTGCGTATTTCCATACTCCTCCCGGCCATCATGCCATGTCGTAACCGGGCTACCTTAAGTGAAGTAATAGATTCTCCCTTTTTGGGATCGCAAAAAGTGACACATATCAGAAAAAGTACTCCGCCCACTTCCTTTGTATATTGTTATGTCAATAAAACCAACGGGCGAAAAGTCAATACACCAAATGACCTAAGATAAGGTGCAGTGGTTTCGGAATGTATGGATACCAAAGATGGATATAATAAAAAAATTAAAAAACAAACATGAAACGACTCGCGGACTAAACACAAACGGTAAGTAACCGCCGTCGTATTAGACCTATAACAGTAATATAATTAACATTATATGTAATGTATTATATTTTAACGATGCATGTAGGCCTATTAACCTGCAAATATTGTGAGGGTGAACCGTTGATTAGCAAAGACGATACCGCCATTGAAATTCCCCCAATAAATTACTTTTTAACAAGACTACAATAATAACAAGACTACAAGACAAAACAAAATAATCTCACCGAATTAGTAGCACCATTTTAATACCGAAGGCATATCTCTTAGCAATCCTGTGAATCCGACCCACGCAACTCAGGTGAAAACGCAGGTCAAGTAAAATAGAAACCAGGATTGTAGTATGTACACCAAAACATTGTTGATTAGATAGAACGGCGAGAATAAATTAGATCAGAGACAGAAAAATTTAAATTAATCAGTCTTCACTGTAAACGATGACCTTCCACGATGGAAGATTGGAGACATATGATGAAAAAAGGGGACCAAATAAACATCGCGAAAAATAAAATGAACATATCACTCCGCCAATGACACAACGTGATGGCGCGACAGAAAAAGGGAACAACCAAATAAATGGAATAGCCAGAGAGAAATGGGCGCGACGTGAGCGAGACAGGAGCATAAAACTGGCAACTGTAGGTGGTAAACTCGATTTGTTTAGACTGGGCTAAACCAATCGTTATTATAAATGACTTGCTACTTTGATGCTAATATGCGCTAATTTCAAAACTTATACAATGGCACCTCTTTACAATTTTCAGAATGTTTCATATTCGCGCTATTTAGCATCATAATAGCAACTATATAAACGACTTGCTACTTTGATGCTAATACGCGCTAATTTCAAAACTTATACAATAGTACCTCTTTGCAATTTTCAAATTGTTTTCAAATTCGCGCTATTTAGCATCATAATAGCAACTATATAAACGATACATTTT